>OMKY01208935.1:0-15017 GCA_900302395.1 Bregmaceros cantori
ACAAGTTGTTTTAGGCTGGGAAAGGGGGTCCTTGGGATGAAAAGAAAACCCCTGCCCTAGACAAAGCAATATAACCCACAATGCATTGTGAGAATCATTAGAAATTACCTAAACTATAAAAACATGGCATGGCGAGAGTTAATAGCAACCAACCACAGCAAATAGTTAGAATTTGTGTAAGCAATTTTTGTCTGATTGTTGAATTTTATAAACGCGCAGACTCTAGTGTCCGAAATCTCCGCCGTTGCTGTTGAGTGCACTATAAGTGAGTGGACTATATAGGGAGTAGGGGTTAGGGAGCGATTTCGGACACAGCCTTTGATATTGTTCGGGATGTGTGCTGATCATCCTGTGATAATGCCAGATTAGCTCGTTAACTGGTGTGCTGGGCCAATGATAGGGGACAGCCAGCGAGCCACTTCCTCTCTGCACAGGAAGCAGGATGTGTGCTTTCCACCGGCGCACTCTCTGATGGTGCGGTTCTGGACTCACACATACCCGTACTCAAATACCGAACATGCTAGGGCTGTCAATAAAATATTAAAATTTAAGTTTTTAGTCGGCGTGTTTTGGCTGAGTGATTAAAGACACTGCACCTAACGCATCCCCATTCATAGTAATGGCGCTGTGGTTTCACACAGTGGGCATACAGTGATTGAAGCGACTATTAAAGTCTGCACTGCCAATAGTGGTTAGCAATCGACTGGTATATAACAATCGACCAGACTGGTATGTATGGGACACTACTGAGGAAAGAAGTTTGGTAATATTTTTTTTTCCCCATGATGCAAAATTTAATTTCTGATTTAATAATCGCCCAGCACTTATAACAGTCATATCCACATTACTGTGCAATGCCTTCTTCCGATCCTTTCTTTATACTACATCTGACCTGATTGCCCATTATTTTCTGACTCTGCATTTCCCTGTAAGATTATTTTTGTCACCTAGTTACTAAGAACATCTTGTGAGCAGGTGTGTGTATGTGTGTGAGTGTGTGAGAGAAAGTGTTCTCTTCTCTCCTCCAAACACAATGAATCTACTATCCGTCCGCTCTGACATGTTCCCTGACAGATGGTTGGCATATAGGACTGGGTGTGTGTCTTTATGATCTTGGGGGTTGCACGGAAGGTCAAAGCAGCATCACCCTGTAATTGGGGCTCTAATCACAACACCAGTTAAGTGGCCTAAAGGACCCTGTGCCCGCTGTGAGACCCCGGCCACTAGGAATCAGGGTTCGCCAATTTGTGCAAATTCTGTCATATAAAGTAGGGCTACACAGTTTTGCTATGAATTTTTCATATTGCGGTTTCGTAGTTGCAGTTTTTGTTTTGTTAATGAGAGGGTGGGTGGTGACAAGTAGATATTTTTAACTGTGCATCTTTCATTTGTGTTTTTTTATTACAACGCACACCTTCCATTTAATGTCTATATGACAATTTTTCAAAAACGCATTGATTTGTATTCATTAACACTATGTATAGACGAGTTTGGCGGGTAGTTCCGGCAATAATTCTAGGCCAAATATGACTTCCAGTTTTCTGTCTATTTCGCTGTCTATTTAATGGGACAAAATAATTGCGGTAACTTGCACTGTGCTATTCCACACTCAAATGTTCTAGTGTGGATCTGTGCCCCACAAACACATGATTCATTAATCTGCCCAACCTGTTCCATTTACTGATTTTCGTCCAACTTACCAGTGAATGCTGCCATCCCATTGGTCCAGAGCAACATGTGACCCCACTGAGTGAGTAACTAAGTGTGGGTAAGTCATATTTTCAAAATGTCAGCCCCCTGAATTTAGTGCGTAAACTCGTCTATTAGCGAATGCTGACCGTTGTGTGAACCGGTCTTTATGCAGTCATTACTGTTTGGTCTGCAGGTACCACCTTGTGGATGCTCTTAGCCCTGGCCCTGGACCATGAAGTCGAAGCTAGTCCGGGGTCAAAGGTGAAGGGTCATGGCAGTGTGGTGGTGGTAGAAGGCTGGAGGGTTGAGAGGGTCAAGCAGGGGGCCACTGGGCTGCAAGCAGGATATCCTGTGGAGGAGGAACCATCTGTCCTCCAAACTTGTCCTGGTACTTTCGGTCCTGGCCGCTCAAACTGGTACACTTGTTAGCCTGCCCTTATTCACTCCCTATCCCCTACCCCGTGCTCCCTATTTTGTCCACTCACTTATAGTGCACTCATCAGCAAAGACCGAGATTTCGGACTCTAGAATCGGCACTGTCAAAATTATTATAACATTATAAAATCCAACAAGCATCACAAAAGTCAAAAGTGCTTACATTTATAACTATTTGTTGTGGTCGGTCGCTATTGACTCCTCCTTGCCATTTTTTGTAATTCTTAATGCGTCTCGCAATGCATTATGGGTTATTGCGTTATTATACTTTGAGTGCCCTATATAGGCTGCACAGAGATTTTGGACACACCTACGAAATGGCTTGCTCCCCATATAGTGCACTATATAGGGAATAGGGAGCGATTTCTGCAACTAACTATTATTATTATTATTATTATTATTATTATTATTATTATTATTATTTATTTTTTGTTATTTTTTTGACACCATTGGTGTGAAAGGGTCATGAGAGAGTGGGGACAAGCAGACATGCAGTATATGACAGTAAGGGGACGCAATCTCATGGCACTGCATGTGCCCTGATCTAAGCCACAGCAACAAGACTATGTAAGGAGCTGGCTTGTCTGTGATTTCTACCGCCGATTTCTTCAACCCAGTTTCCAACTAATCCTATCAAATTATTATGAAAAACGGTGCTGACACCAGATAAAAAACTTTAAACAAGTTTCTATTTCGATCACAATAATGTTATGAATCACCACAACATTCTAAAGTCTGTACTCAGAGTGACTACAACAAAACCTTGAAAGCGCATCAAGCATCATTGCCTGATGCGAATAACAAAAAAAAAAAACCCAGACAATTTCCCCACTCAGTTACTCACTCACGCGTTCTTCTGGCTTCTCATGGAAAGTTGTGTGGCGTGTGCGTCAGAGAGGCGCGACCGCAGCGTGCCGTCTGAAGAGGGCAGCGATGCGGCGGTGGTGAGACAGCTATTTGTGGTGTTTCCTGTCACGCCTACGTCCATACACCTGGGGGATCCCCCAGCTTCCCCCCCCTTACCTTCCTACATGCTCTGCTCCTCCTAGCCAGGGGTTAACTAGATTAGATGCTTTACATACTACACTTCCTTTAGCCCTCAGGCTTCAAGGTAAAATGACGAGAGTTGAAATGCTAGAGCAGGGGTGACCAACCCGCGGCTTGTGAGCCGCATGCGGCTCTTTGTCTGGAGTCCTGCCATTTTTTGTAATTTGGGTCAATTTGAATGTGTCTCGCAATGCATTATGGGTTATACTGCTTGGACTAGGGTCGATGCTCACTACTTTTTTTGCGGTGCATTGTGGGATACTTTGAGTGTACTATATAGGGTACATGGAGTATTTGGACACATCTACAAAATGTTGTGCGCCTCATATAGTGTACTATATAGAGTATAGGGAGCGATTTCGGACACTGGAGTGTCATTGCTGCAAAAAATGCATATAAGAGAAAACACAAGACGAAAAAAACAATGTTGTACACATGCAGTCACACGACCTGTGACCAGAGTTCAGGAGAGTTAGAAAGTGTTTGTATCTGTTACCACCGGTTGTTCGACATGGGGCAAGCCAGAATCAATGAATCGTCCATGTGTCTGCACCAAACTGGCAGACAAATCAGATTGTCGTCCAAATTCAGGCGATCCAATCAGCGCACTGTCAAGGCGAGCTTTGTTCGTATCGAGATGTGGGCCTCCATGCCACTTGTCACACCTCCTGCAATGTGATTTGATTACTTCATTGTTCCCGTTGCGTGCGATGGTGGGCCATTCATTTGTTCTGGATTAGAGCTGCAACCGATTAATCGATGATAATTATTTATTATTGAAATAATCGACAACTAATTTGATAATCGTTTAATCGGCAATGATTAATCGTTTCCTGGTTTGGCTCAAACGTGTTTACCATATGTTGTTCCCAGTGTATATAAGCTTGGGTGAAATAAATATATTATATAGTATAATATAAATATAAATATATTATATATTATAAAATATTATAAGTTTGCACAGATCAGTAGGCTCTTGGAAATGTTACAAATAAGTGATGATAGCAGAGCAGCAGTATTGATTTGCAGTATTGAAATTGCAAAAACTTGTAATAATCTATGTTTCATGTTAATAATCGCTTCGATTTTAAACGAAAAATTAACCGTTTAATCGATTAATCGTCAGTAAAAATGGCCGATTAATCGATGATCAAAATAATCGTTAGTTGCAGCCCTATTCTGAATTACCAGGCTACATGGGTACTGTACAGTGTATACCGTATAGCGCTTTCTAGATGGTAACAATCCATATTCTAAATGAAGAATATGATCTGGATCCGCTATAATTTTCATGGCTTGTCAGCTTATTTATTTGACCTTTCCACCCGCCATACCAGGCAGAGATTCCATATCACTTGCTGCGTCTCAAATGGTGCACTTCTGCACTTGTTGCACTATTTTTAGTGCATAGGGTGCTGTCCAAAGATGATGCCCTAGCCACGCCCAGAAACCCAGTGCGCGACCAATGGACACTTTGCGCACTACCGTCACTGTAGGGAAATGGAATGACGTTGACGATGTGTTGTTGTTGTTGTAGTTGTAGTTTTTCTTTGACTTTTCTTCACTGACTTGCCAATATAACACAGACCAGTGAAAGTGAAGAACGTAAATCGACATTGTGAGTTACGAAACGAGTGAAAATCGCAAGTCGCAACAGTGCAGTTGAGTGTCGAGGAGGCTACTGTAAGTTAAAAGTTTTTAAGCTGTTAGAATGTGCTGTAGGGTATTATGCATCTACATCTGTGGAATTGCTGCTTAGCACTGCCAACTGTTTAGAGTGGATTGGTAGTTACCACTTAATTTTTTACTTCTTTGTGTGGAAGCTTTTAGATGATGGCGTTATTACTAGGTAATTGAAACACTGCAATGACGTGCACAACGTGCCGACGTTGTTTCCGGTGCATGCCGACTGGAGGGGTTCCATTTCAGACAGTAGTGATACCCACCCATGTTCTGGAGAAAAAGAAAGGAAGCAAGTAGAAACAAACCTTTTTTTTGATGATGAAGGAAAGTCTGAAGTTTCCTTTGGTATGTGTTTTGTAGACAAGGACACAGAACTTAATTTTCTTTGGGTCTCGGGAGAAACATGCACATGTTAAGAAAAACCCTGGCCCTGGGACATGCTGAATTTGAAGTACCTGGCACTGAATGAGTGAATTTTTGCATATTGTTTTCAAACCGATAACAAACGGATGGTAATGCTTTGTAAAGCTTTTGCAAACATGTTATCTACATGTCATCGATTACAGCGATAACTAGAAGTTATGGACCAAACAAAAATGTGGCCATCTTGAATTCAACCATCTTGTAAGTGTTGGCCTCCAAAATCTCATGAGCTCATGAACCTACCCTAGAGCATTAAGACACTGAATCTGGGACAAATCCATCCATCTGTTTCAAAAGTTATTGCGTTAACACAAAGGATCTGTCGCGGTGGCGGCGCACGCAAAACCATTACACCCCCTATGCTCCGCGTTTCTGGGATATAAATGTATATTGGGAAATTGCGCTAAGAAGAAGGCCAGGTTAGTTTCTCGGACATGTGTGTGATGATTATTGTGAAACCAAAAACACGCGTACGAGCCCTGTCTATCTGGCTTTTCTACGTGTGTGTTTGGAGTTCTCCCTCAACAGTGCTTGCGTCATCTCTTCTGTGATTCCATTCTTCTTTTTTCCCCTTTTATCTTCATCCCCCATTCCATTTCCTTGCCAGGGTCCTCCGCCCTGCGTCCCCCTCCCTCTCCCACACCCCACGCCCCCCTCCCACACACACACACATCCACACGTATACACACGCACTCCACACATGTACACACTTCTCTCTCTCGGTGAATTCTTAGCATTCCAGCTGGCCTCTTAAGGGGAGGACTCCATTGCAGTCCAGGACAGCGTTATTACACCCCCCTGTCCCTCTTCACTCCTCCCCCTCCCTATTATTTGTGTGGTTGCTATGTTTCGAGGACTTTCATGGTGGCCTTGTGGAGTATGGCATGGGTATGGTGATAGTATTCTATATCAATTTTAACAACAAGCAAACTTACAGCAGCGCATGCATTGTTTCAGACTGCAGCACAGAGCGCAACAGGAAATCATTTCCATTCATTCAACTTCACCACTTTCAATACCGATGCTGCACGTGACATCATGGCTTGGCGACGGCGGACATTTTGGTGGTATCACATATGGTGAAGTAGATGGAGACGTGCGGTTAAGTGGTATACCTTACCACTTCACTTCCATTATATATGGGGAAAATACAATAGACGTAGTTAGGCTGCCATCTGCTGTCGATTGATAGCATATTACCATGGATAAATCAATAGTAGAAGACTTTTAAACAGACAAATGTTATACAAATATCGCTCTCTGCCTGTTCGTTGGACCGTGACAATACCACTAAAATGTCTGCCGCCGCCAATCATGACGTCACTGTGCAACAGCCATATTATGCATCTCTCTTGTCCGCAACTCCGACTCACTCACATCATTTGAAAGCCACCTAAAAACCCACCTGTTCAAGATAGCCTTTGACAATTCATCTGCTTTCCCTGGTTCCTTTCTTCCCTTTGTCTACAGTTTTGTTTGCTTGTTTGCTTTTATTTGAGTTTTTGTTTTTCTGTTTTTCTTAGGTTGTTAGCTTTTTCTTTCTTATCTGTAGAGCGTCTTTGGGTGTCTAGAAAAGCGCTATATAAAACGTATGTATGTATGTATGTATGTATGTATGTATTATTATTATTATTATTATTATTATTATTATTATTAGGAAAATACCACCGAAAATGCATACTGAAATATGGTCTTCCCTGATCTTTGCCGAACCGATTCATTCCTAACTTGCCTCACTCTTCCCGCAGCTGTAGCCTAGCGGGAAGCAACAAATCAATTCCAAATTCTTAGCTTAAATTCTTAAACTATTTACATCTGGGGGCTGGCCCCATAGTGCAACATGTAAGACCCATACATAGTCTTCTTGCTGTGCCTTGGATCACAGCACATTCCCCTTTCATGCTAGCGCTGTAAATAAAAAAAGATAAAATGGTGCCTGCGCAGAAAACAACAAAACCAAGAAAAACAAATTAAATCTGTGGGGATAAGCGAGGCTAACAAAGTACTGGTGCGTGCCCGAGAGAGTGCACACACGTGCACATCGACTTATTGGCTGTGTCCGAAATCGCTCCCTATTCCCTATATAGTGCACTATATAGTGCCATTTTGTAGTGCTGTCTGAATACTCCATGTAACCTATACAGTGCACTCAAAGTATCACACAATGCACCTCATCCACATGTCCACATCCATGTACGCTAGCCCAAGTAATATAACCCATAATGCATTCGGAACAAAAATGACCTAAACTAACACAAACATGGCGCGGCGGGAGTCAAGAACAACCAACCACGGCAAATAGTTATAAATGTAAGTACTTTTAATTTGATGATTGTTGGGTTCTATAATGTTATAATACTTTTGACTGCACCGCCTCTATTGTCTGAAATCTCTGTCATTGATTCCTTGGCATTTATTCTTGTGATATTGCGATATACGAGTGGGCCGAGCGATGTGTGGGCGGCTGCCTTCCAATTTATCGTTTGCGCCCGGTATTGTGTTGTGTTTTTGTACCCGGCGATTCTTTTGCGCCAGTTAGACCTGCACGATAAATGGATTTGAAATTGAAATCTGATTTATTTATTTTCTATTTGTCCAGTGAAATCGATTATTCCCGTCACCCAGCGAATTTATGGTTGGCCCTCGTCTTTTCCCATCGGACATGCCCCCCTTCTTCACACACACACATACACACATGCACACACATCCGCAAGTTACTTTGGCTGGTCGGGCTCTGCCTGCAGGCAGAGTGAAAGGCACTAAATCTGTTGTGTGGAATCGGTTCAGCTTTGAAACTACTACTAAGTTACGCCGCGCTGCTAATGAAAAGGAAAAGAACATCCAGGGCTGTTCGGTTGTGGATGGCGTGTTATGCTAGGGGCTACTAGCAGCGACGTTTCCCGCGGTCTGTCGCTGCTATGCTGATTTCGATATCGGGATGGAGGCGACCCAGGAATTAAAAAGTTGTTGCAGCGATGTCTCCGAATGTCCCACTATATTCGTCAACGACCGTTATATGGTGAAGCCGAACAATGGGTTTGACCGTGCATTTTGCCACGGAGGATTTGTGTCATAAAAGCGCTGTCTGCAGACAACGTTCCGCTGTTCTGCCTCCGGAGGAAGAAAGAAGAGATCGCTAGCGAGTTAAAACTTTCCCTCACAAAACATTTACATTGTTGCATCATTCAACTATTTAAAGAAATGACAAATGTTGATTTTGATAAACTTATCCATTCATCTTTTACCGAATGCTTGTTTTTTACATTTTGCACTGTCCCATATACAAGACAAATGAAGAGACTTTATAGAGATCTTGGCATTATTTATGGAGGCATACAAATACAAAATGGAGAGGCCGACAGTATTTCACTACATGATCGAAATGGACAATTATTTATCATGTATGCTTATTTATCGACAAATGTAAGCACGTCAAACCGAGAGTAAAAAACAGCGCCCCCTGTCGCCAATGTTTGGTCATTGTGGCGGCAGCTGATGGTGAGCGGTCCGTGGACGATGCGTGTGGAGATGTGCTGTCCGCGGACGACCGGCTCACAACATTTATAATTGAAATCAAATCTAAAATCGTAATTTGGGTGGGTAAATCGCCGATTTTAATTTATTGCAAAATCGTGCAGCTCTAGCGCCAGTGGATGCCGGAATGTGTGCGCATGCTCTATGCTTGTTCTATTTCTACTGGCGTCCATCCACACGGCATAACAGAACCACTGTGTGTGGATGCACATTTTTGAAATCCGTTTCAAATCAGTTTGCTCATTTTTGTTTCGTTTTCCTCCAGTGTGGATGTAGCCTTAGAGGAACACTGGGTTCCTGTCCGGGGCCGGAGCATCCCGAGTGGGTGTATGTGGAATCATTTACGGAGGCTCTCTGGCAACAACGTTGTCTATTGTTGAAGCGGCTCTGTAAATAGCTTGGGCTTCTCTGGCCTCCCCGCTGTGGCCATTCACAGACAAGGCGCTAGTGCATCTCCATTGTCAGTTCTTTTCAATGGCTGTTGTTTTATGGAACCAGCTGAGCTGTGGCTGTGACAGGCAACGTGCATGGGCTAAAACAGCAGAGTTCTGGTGAGTTCACACTCAGAATCAGCTAGTTGATGTTGCCACAGATATTTCTAAAAAAGTAATCAAATTACTAATTACTCATTACACCTTTTAAAAGTAACCAAGCTAGATTCCTGGCTCACTTTTATTCTGTCATTCAGTGCCAAGACGTGCTCCCTCATCCATCATCACTCCCGTAGTCTGGCTGACCGTTGGGGCGGAACTGAAGACTTAGCAAACAGCTCTCTCCATCTCTCTATGTCCTCGGCCACTCATATGTTGCCCCTTCTTGGATGTTACCTTCCCATCGCTTTTCTCTGTCTTCCTCTCCTCCTTCCACCTGGCACTGTGCCTTGAAGGATTGTTTTTGAGAGTCCTTGGAATGTCGTGACATGCCTGTACCATTTTAAAAATAGAATGTGGGCAGAACCTCTATCTGAGTGCCAGAGAAAGCGTGCCCTGTGGGGCCATATAAAGCCAGCGTATAGTGGTGTCCGCCAGGCCACAGGCCGAGCATTGCCGTGGGTTCGCACAACCTCGCACCGGCTTTTCTGCAATATCTCCGCCGACTCTTCGTCCCGGGTTCCGATTTAATCCTGTCACTGTCTCTCAATAAAGAATGAAAAACGGCGCTTGCGCCCCAATACAGCACAGGGTCTATGCTCAAAACATGAGTTGCCAATATTGTCTTTTTAAACTTGCCAATGGGTGAAAAACATTGAACACAATTTATGACCACATTTTTTGAAAACTCTAAATAGCCCTGCTGTACCTGCCTAATTACACATAAACGCTCAACAGGCCCTCCCCCAGGGTCGACGTATTTACGGCAGCCATATCTAGGCCATTTCACCCAATCACTCACCACCAGAAATGGTGAATCCCGTTCCAGAAAGTAAACGTCCTGCCATGTTTTGCTTTTCCTTGTGCACTGCAAACAGGTGTTGCAGATCAACCTGGCTGTGTCCGAAATCGCTTCCTATTCCCTATATAGTGCATTATATCACCATTTTGTAGGGGTGTCCATATTCTCCATGTTCCCTATAGAGTGCACTAAAAGTAGCCCACAATGCACCACGAAAAGTAGTGAGTATCGATGTACCCTAGTCCAAGCAATATAACCCATGATGTATTGTGAGACGCATTAAAAATTAGCTGAATTACAAAATATGCCGGCGGGAGTCAATAGCGATCGATCACAGCAAATAGTTATACCTGTAAATACTTTTGAGTTTTTGTGATGATTGTAGAATTTTCATATTCTTATAATAATTTTGATGTAAATCTCTGCGTTGCTGTTGAGTGTATTATAAGTGAGTGCACTATACTGGGAGTAGGGAATAGGGAGCAGCATACAATATGACATCACAGCCAGCATGGCTCTATAATATCATTTTGACCTGCACAGGCAAACAAAGGAAAAAGAAGAGTTGATTTCTGTTAAACCACAACATAATAATAATAATAAGATCTTTCTAGCACGTTTCAGGCGATATACCTTTAGCAGTGGGTGCCGACTGCATACCTCTAGTTTCACATTTGGGATTACTAGGGCATTCAGAATCTGCCCCAACCCGGGGTGTCTTTGGTTGAGTGCTAATGGACACCATTCATGTTAATGGCGCTGTGTCTACCGCTGTGTCTGCAGTGCCACAAGTTCTCCTCCCCTTGTCTAATCCTGTACAATAAAGATGAAAAACGGTGCCGGTGACGGTAAATATTACTTAAAAAAAATAACTGCCCTAATCTAAAAAAATAAATAAATAAAAATGATATATTGTTACCAAATACATTAACACATGGGCTCTGCATCTAAAACTGGGGTCCAGATGTGAAAGAAGGAATCTGCTGATATGCGTGAAACGGCTCAGGTAAACAGTAGCGAGAGATGGAAATCCGGAAGGTTCTGTGGGCCGAGGCAGGCAACGCGGTCAGGAGTTTATGTAGGTTGTGCACATGTGTTACAGATAACCCAACACACCTTTTTATTTGGCCTCTGTCTGGAAACACGGCACACAGGATACTGGAAACTTTCAAAACGCTTGCAAGTATCGCTTTGAAGTAAGCACTCGACCTGCTGCTAAGAAATGACTCACCCTTTACAACCTGACTTCAGACAATTTTTTTAAACTACTGTATTTACAAATGACATTTAGGCCTATGTAAATACAGTTGTACTGTAGGCTTCAACACGATTACCTCTGCAGAGGGGCCTACGTTTTCGGTTGTGTATATTTTCACATTTTTATTGGATAGGTTTAGTCGAAATCTGGGTTGAAGAGATCATCTGTACTGTAGACATCGCAGACAAGCCGACAAGGGGAGTAGAACTCGCAGCACTGCAGTAGAGACGGTGTCATTAACATGAATGGGGGCGCGTTAGGTATCTGTCGGTCTTGAGAGAGTTGTTGTATGCCCAACTAAAATTGTGTATGTACTGCCGTCATGTGTATGCAATATGGAGAATTAAAATTAATCTTGAATCTTGAAAATTACTCAATGTTCTGGATGGATTTTTTTTACCAGACGTGGGTATTGGCCCAAAGAACAAGCCATTTAAACTTGAAGATGATCCAGATCTTCACAAAAATACTGAAAAGGTTGCGGGGGAGGCCATATTTAATCTTGTTGCTGTGGCTTAGATCACAGCACATGCAGTGCTGTGAGATCACTTTCCCTCACGATCATATACTGCAGGTCCGCTCGTCCCCGATCTCTCATCCCCCTTTCACGCTGTCAATAAAATAAGAAAAAACAACTAAAAAAAATCCTCAAAGTCATGGACAAATTGGCATTATTGTTTTACCTTAGGTGGGTAATTGGCCATTGGAACAATCCACTGAAATTTGGAGATGATGAATTTGAAATTTAAAGATTACGATCCGGATCCAGCATACTGGATCAAGGATTCTTCACGACCCTACTATGGCCTTGGCAGAGGTTTGCGCTCTCCGAGTCCTGCTATTTTATTCTGCCTTTGGCAATTTGAGTGTGTGCGTGTGTGCATATTGGGGGTGCAACTCATTATTTTAATGCTAGATTATTTGCCTGCTATTAACACGCTTAGTTCAATCTGTTGATTACTGTGATTAGAGTGCATTCATGGGCATCCTCACTGGGCACGAGTGATATCGCAGAGATCCAAAACACTCTACTTCTATTCCAATTACTTTTTGTGCCGACGTTATGCCTCTAAACACTTCTGATTGGTTCATGAGAGACATGGGCACTGTCAGTCAGGATGGGTGGGCAAACTATCTTCATCGGCTTCGCTTTCCGCTTCGTCCATTTTGCTCTCTGGCTGTGAGTGAGAACGAGGTGAAATACTTTACATAATTGAAATTATTGACATGGAGCAACACTATCATGGAATATAATCGGTATAATAAATTTGGATTCTCTTTAGCCAACAAATGTAGAAATATTTGGTTACTGAGGCAAACTCATTACAATAGGGCTATTGCACATGACGTCACGGCTTGGCAGCGGCAGACATTTTGCTGGTATCACGTACGCTGAATTATATGTGCGCTTAAGTGGTATTATTTCCACTTCACAACCATTATATTGGGGCAAATACAATGACGTAGTTAGGCTGCCATCTACTGGCGATAAGTAGCATGAATAATGGATAAATCAATAATAGAAGACTTTTAAACGAACAATGTTGAGCAAATATTGCTTGCTGCTTTTTCGTCTGACCGTGATGATATCAGCAAAATGTCATGCCATCGCCAAGCCTCGAGGTCAACGTGCAACAGCCCTATTACAGTTACTATGTATTTTTCTTTGTATTGCTTAATGCTTATATTTGTAATTGTATTTTTGAAAATGATATTCTAAAGTCGTTCTAAAGCATATTCTACGTTTTATTTGTTTTTTTATTAATGATGTGTGCTCCAATTTCTCTGAGATTCAACACTTTTGAATATCTTGAGTTGGATCGTTTGGTTAATTAGGGCTAAACACAACGCTGTGTAGTGCCTGGGCTGACGCTTCATTCGCCTTCTGTGCTTAATAGGCTCAGCGCGTCTCCAGTCGAAGCTATTTTTGGTGGTACCCGCCCTGCGCTCTATTTCTGTCCGTCGATGGGGGGGTGGCATGGGGATGGGGGGAGTGATGAAGTGGGGTGAGAGATGAAGAAAGGGAGGAGGCAAGGTGGGGTGAGGTGGAGGTAGAGAACTGGAGATAGAGAGGCGGAGAGTGGGTTCCTGAGCGCGTCGGTCTCTCTCTTCTTGTGTAAACTCGCAGCCCCCGATCGTAACCAGGATGCAGCAGCGGCCGGAGGAATACAGCCGCAACATTTAGAACCAGACCGACTCTTTTATAGACTGTTCTTTTGCACGCTGAGTTGCCCGAGAAACTGTTCGCGGCGCGGGGCGTGTTTCTACTTCCTTGCCCGCGGTGGAATCGTGGATTTTTGTGGATATTTACATTAACGCCGTGATCCCGAGGAGACGATTTGGGATGTTGTCGCGGCGGAATATACACATCAGCGTGGTGAGTTATAACCAATGACCATCAACAAACCGGTTCAATCTATTGGTCCAATCTGTGGTAAAGAATTCTCAAATGCTAGTGGGATTTATGCAAGATGATCACCAGTTCGCAAGAGAACAGCCACGTTATGCTGATATTGTCATATGTATTATTTCCAAGAGAAGTATATGCCCTATAGATACGCGTCCCGAGTTATGCGCGTCCCGAGTTATGCACGGCTATCGTTCAATTGAAAAAGTTGTGTTTTTTACTACTTTCTTGTTAACGCGTTCCCAATAGAAGGATGCCATGTACGAACGTACGCCCACGGTAGCGGCATTGCTGTATAGTTGACCGATTCTCTTCCAAAAATTAACAATGTTGCAAACTGAATAACTCGATATTATGACGTGGTGTTAAATCAGATGATCGCAATGTCAGACATTATCGTGTCAAACCCACGAGACTCCCCCAAATACTTTGTTTAAACATCTGCTGCCGGTCTTTTTAACCGATACGAAAGGTATTTGGTACATTGTACACTCCACTGAAAAACGTAAATCGTCATCACATACTTGAATTTACAGAAAACACACAATATACCGATCTTGAAAGTAGCCTGCATAGTTGGACGGGTGTCGGTTTATTGCTCGTGTGTGCGACTGTGTGTGTGTGTGTGTGTGTGTGTGTGTGTGTGTGTGTGTGACTACTGTGTGTGTGCATAAAAGGGGGAGATGAGCTGTTGAAGCTGTTTTGCAGATCTATATAAGATTGCATGTATGCATATGAGACTATACATTTTGTATATTGATATGTAAATGAGTAGGGTCTATATTGAGTAAGCAGTAAGTAAGTAATTGCTTGCAGCTTATGTTATATTTGTTATATGTATGCTTTGGCCATGAATGATACCCATTGCCATACGTATAAAGCCACTTTTATTTATTTATTTCATTTGAGAAGCAGCGTGAGATCATGTAGATAAAGAGAGATTAGAGTGAGAGAAATTATGTGTTGTGTTTGTGTTGTGTAATCATGCTTGTGAGTGTGTGCACTGTGCACTACCCATCTCTGAGGAGAGAGAGAAAAGTTTGTGTGTGTCTGTTTTCATGTGGGTGTGTGAGAGACAGAGGTGTAAGATTGAGAGGAAGAGTGAAAAAACAAAAGCAAAATAATTGACATCTGTGCATGTGTGTT
>OMKY01208936.1:0-16169 GCA_900302395.1 Bregmaceros cantori
ACACACACACTTTGAAATTGATGAGTCGAGGCAAGTGTTCCCAGAGGTGGCATTTCAGAGTGCACTGAAAAGTTATGGTCAGTACTTTGATTCAGGGAGACTGAGGTCTGAACCTCAAGTCCTATATTCAAACTAGGACTTGCAGGGCAACAGGGGAAAGCTGTGTAATTTCTTGCTGTTCCTGAAAGACATGGAGTTGGACAGCCTCAGTTGTACAAACTATTGTCTTTAATGGCAATGATTGGAGCTGTCTGCCAATGATTGTAGAGCCTAGCTCTGCTGGCCTTTGAACGGACACTGGTCAAGTCCTTAGAAAAGACACCAAGCTGGTGCGACAGGGTCACAGACCATTTTCTGGAAAACGAACGGAGGGTGTATATATATAGACACGTTTTATGATGCAGGACGTCAAATTGGGCTTCCCCTCCTTAAAAGTCCAGCATCCGCCACTGGTTGGATCACAGTCTTGTGTGGTTGTGTTTGTGAAATATATTTGGGTCATTAACACCAGAATATGTAGTAGGAACATGTGTGTCCCCTTGCCAGGAAAAACAGCCTACACACCGACAGCAGTGTGTGGTTGGCACGGTCTGCCGCCTTCGGTGGTGTCCATAAGCGCCTAGGTGTGCGTGCCTGTATGCAGGGCCAAAGACGCAACACAAGCAGTGGTCGTATCGGACTCGTCACATGCTCCCTCTCCCCTTTGACCACCATTGTCACTCATTAGAGCAGCAACTTCTTATTTTAATAGTTGATTAGTTGCAAATATTCATAGTGACACAGAGATTAACATTGACATCTTGGAAATGTAGTGCAATTTCTTAATAAATGTACAACAATTAAGTTAGTTACTCTGTCACAAACTCATTCTTTAATACATTTTGTCCATTTAATAATGTATATTATTATTTTCAGAAATCATTGATTAATATCACATTTATGTTGGCCTATCAAGGGAGGCACAAAAACCGCCTACAGTAACAGTGATTCATTTGGAATTGTAAATATAAAAAATAAATCACAATTAATGTATTTTATTTTTTTTATTAATTACAACTTTGGAAACATATGAACCATCAAAATCCATGTTCGTGACAAGATATATGGTTTCATTGTTTTCCCGGTGTTACTACTGACTGTTGTGGTTAACACAAACTCTGCCTCCTGCTAGGTGCTGGCCAGCCTGCGGACGGTCAGGGGCAACTTTGCCCTCATCACCGGACAACAGGACCGTGCAGTCAGCAAGTATGTGGAGCATGGGTTATGCCCATTGACTGTATATAAATATGGACGTCGCATTCGCTTCAGCCAGCGTGGTGACTTCTGCTAGCGAGTGGGTGGAGTAGACTACCAAAAGCACAGAGCCTATGGGATTTACAATAGAAATATACCAATTTTAGCGGGCCGTTTAACCTATTTAAAGATTGTTTCTAATTGATGTTTTAATGTATATTGTCAGGATAATTAACGGTTCATTGTGTGAGGGGGGTCATAATTTCACAAACGCGTTAGGTTGGGCGTTAATTTTAATAATTTTTATTTAAGCTCCCATAGGATCGCCTTCATTCTGACTCTGACGTTGGCGCCCCTAGTGGACAGTACCACCGGAAGAAGTTGCACGTGGGGTGTCTCTCTCTCATATACTGTATAGCTCTCTCTATCTCTCCTGGTACTCCGGTACCAGGAGAGATATACGGGTACTTTCAACAATGGCAGAGCGCAGTCGGCGGGCACAAAAAAGTTTGATGAAAGCAATTGGATGGCGTCATGCACGCTGCGTCTACTTTATATACAGGCTATGGTTATGCCGGAGTGCCGGACAAATAAAGTCAAAGAAGGAGTTATCTTTAAACGACAGCAACAACAAAAAACAGGCCGGGTGGTTCAGTTTTGTTGCAAGTACTGTTCCAAAACAAGTAGGGTGGATTTCCTGAATGTGGGCCTCTGCCTAATGTGGGACACCTAAGCTCCAAAAGTTCAGCAGAGGAAGTGCGGGTGGGGGACCACTAATAAATTTTAGCAATTTTGACCACTTTAACTTCTCGATTCACCACACCTCCGACATACATGCATGTTTGGCACAGTTCAAGCACGGAAAAGAGAGAACGTGAGAGAGGGAGCGAAGAAGAATGTTTGCGTGTCTGGGTAGAGTATTCGTGGAATATATATGGATCTAATCTAATTTGTCCGGTCTGGCACACGGATCATACTTTGACCTGGTCCGCACTGTACAGTTGTTAGCTGAAATGTCTTCATTTGTGTATGTGTGTGTGTGTGTAAACAGAGCGCGTTCATTGGGAAGCAACCCACCATCCATGTCCAAGCCCAGCTTGGCCGGTGAGTAAGAACACCATTATGGTCTTTTATTTTCATGTTTTTTTAATGTCTTCTATGTCCCCTCAACCTCTGGATATCACAAACAACCTTGGCAACATTGTGCCATCGATGCATAGGCACATCAATTAGGCAGAAAATGATGAAGAGGAATTTGATGGAGGATCCTAATATTACTGAGTATTACAATTTCATGGCAGTAATAGTGGGGGATTTTGGCAATGACCAAAATCTGCATTTGAAAGTTTAGAAAACTAGAGAAGTTTGAAATGCCATAACTAATGTTAACATTATATAACTAATGTTATATAATGTTAAATTCAGTAATCCTTGATATCGGCAAACAGTGTGGCAACACAGGAGTGCAGTGGTTAGCACTGCTGCAAGAAGGTCCTGGGTTAGAATGCCAACCGGCCCAGGTCCTTTCTGTGTGGGTGACATTTTCCCGTGTCTTTGTGGGTTTCCTCTGGGCACTCCAGTTAACCCCACCATCAAAGGCATGTTCATGCTAACCTCCTCTACTCAGTGCCCTTGGCCAAGGCATTGGCTCAAATTAATGCACCGCGGCTGCCCACCGCTACTCAGTGATGGGTTAAATGCAGAAGAAGAATTGAACTGTGCATGTATGTATGTGTGACTAAATAATGTCCCTTTACCTCTTAATACATTTGTCGAAACTCGCTGTGAATGTGTACACTGGGTAGATGCGTGCAGGCCTCCAGACACGTACACACGTAGACAGTGTGTGTTATGTCAACTTGCAGTCAACCAGACATTTCACGTAGGCGTACACACCGAGGTCACCCGGCTCGTTGGCTATACCTACAAGGACATTCAGGGTTTCACAAAAGCAACCTCATCATGTTTCACAAACTCCACCTAGATCAGGCCATTCTCTCGCCAACGTCTGTTTGGTGGTGTCCAGTTGAAATGATACAATGTCCGAAATAAAATTCGTTGTTTGTTCGTTTTCACAACCTAACAAAGAGCTGGTTCTGATTCTAAAGTTAAGGTTTTTAAAAATGTTTTTCTCAGCCCATTCAGGCTGTTTTATTTTCCAAGCTTTATTCATTAGAGTTAGTGGAAACAGGTGAAGATGGGGGGTAGACATGCAGGAAATACGTAGGTGGTCGGATTCGATCCACCGACTCACCGCGCCATTAAGGAATATACGTGCTTTCCAGTGCACTGCCTAACCGCCTGAGCTACTGGGCAGCACGAAGTAAAGTATTTTTTAACATCTTTGAATCATATTGGGAAGTTAATTGAGATTTACTATCATCATTACATTTCTATTTTTATGATAGTACTTATTTCACTGCTGTGGACTTCCTAAATAAAAGACGTATGACCAAAGATGTCAAGAGGCATTATTTTTAGAATGTAGAAAGTTTTATTCACAATTTTTTCGTGTAGTTCTGTTCAGATATAATTTGTGTTCAAATATAATATGCCAATACAAGACACTGTGTTTCAGGCCCCTGTGAGTGTGCACTTCCATGCACGTATAGTGGACTGTCACGCAGACGTGCTTGTGCCACTGCTCCATATTTTCTCTTGCTACGACTCTTTCTCTCTCTCTATTACTTGTTTACTGCCCTTAACAATATAACAACATATTGGTCCTGCCAATCTGTTTTATTTTACTGGCGCATTCAGATCACAAAACTAAATGAACAAAACTGTTCGAAACTACCCCCACCACAGACTGTAGAGGCACTTGGGTTATAGCATCCCACATTCTAGGGGGCATTCTGTGTGCACACAGTTTTCCTCCCGAAGACGGAAAAACACAATTGTTATGATTCCCGGTGGTAGTTATTTAAACTACCACTCAACATGCAGTATGGATGCCTGAGTGCATGTTGAAGGTGGGTGCTTGGTGTACTGGATCTTAGTGTACTTAGCTCTAGGGACCCACATCTCATCGAGCCAAAGTCCAGTAGTACAATTACCAATCAGGCTTTAAGCCCACGAAGAGTTAGTTAGTATTGACTTAAACGTCAGGATGGCTGGCTAAATAAATACGAGCAAGAATGGAACGCAATATTAATTTTAATATATTCTAGGACAGTTACATCACATAAACAACTCGATTCCATCGGCCGTCCGACTGATCTCATATATGGTGATAAGACTCATACAAGTTGAATTGCGACACAAAGGTTCGCCAACTCGTAGAGGATCGTAATCATTGATCAGTAGCCCAACTTAACCTGGTAGTTTAGTCAGGACTATTGTTGTTGAGTTGTTTGTAGCGGTAGCTGTGCAGAAACACAAATGCGCGCACAACAGGCATGAACAAAGATCACTTTTAATATTACAACCTGTTGGCGCGGAGGAAAAAAAATGCAAGGAATAAGAGGCAACATGATTAGCTACAATAGCAAATCAAGAATTCCTACCCTCAATCCAGATTAATGCCAGCAGACAGATTGAATGAGAGTCTGCTGTATATATAGAGGAAGCTACAGCCTCCAGGTGCAGTTTGTTGGCATTACCACTTCTTCGTAGCTTCCCTCCAGAGGCAGCGCCGGGGCAGTATCGGGGCAGTAAAGCCCCCTCCACCCCCATATTTTTGTTCCATCTCAGGACTGTAAACAGATGCCATTGGTCACTGAGAAGATTAACATGATTCTAGTGCTGCACTAATTAGGAACAGCTGATATTGTGCATGTTTGGAACTGTATTTGCCATTTCTGGCCTATCTGTGTGTTAAATAGAGGAGCCCCATCAGCAGCTAGCCATGGAAACCCTGGACGAGCTGGACTGGTGTTTGGAGCAGTTGGAGACCTTGAAGACCCGACACTCTGTCAGTGAGATGGCGTCCAACAAGGTATCCCACAGAATGACGAAATTGCTATTCCCAACACCTGCTCTTCTGAAAAAGGAAAACATAATCACTGTTTTTCAGTTATTGTGGATTGCTCTAAAGTGGGCCACTTCCTAATGTAGGGCATCTAAGTTCCAGTGGCTCTGGGTCCTACCTAAACTGATGAATGTCAGTCAAACTATTGTAAAAGCAAATTATGGTAATGTATCTAACATCAAGTTCAACTGTTCAACACTACATTTCACTGTCCCACCTTAAGTAACTGACTGTCGCACATTAGGAAGCTGCAAAAAAGGCCCACATTAGGGCAATCCAGCCTCTAGCTTTTAGTTCTAGTTAGAGTCTGACTTCACAGTCGAAGGATGGAAAGTCCAATACATTTTGACCTGTGTATTTATAAGTCAACTGTGTGTAGGTAGGTGTCACTTGATAGTGTTAACAAACGATCATTATAAGGTAACTAATGCTTGCTAAAGCCATCATCATCATTATGTATACAACCTTTTGGTGAACTGTCAACATATTGTTTGGCTTTATTGGTCCTATCAAACAACGAAGTGAAAACAAGTGACACAGCAGTGCAAGTGGGACTTAGAGGCACTCCGCAGAGAAGCCATTAATGTCAGGCGAGGAGAGTGCAGCATTCAGGTAATATCCTGGGCTTTGGGATTGGTTCTTTTGTCAATGAGTGAATGGACACACCCATCCTGCAGCCATGGGTACACTGCTGCACAGTCATGAATGGGATCTCCCAGCAATACGGAGTGTGGCTGCTGCTCTTCTCTATGAATGGGCCACATGGCTTCATGCATAGGAATGAGAAGCGCGTGACACGTCCGTGCATACATAAACTCTTACTCTCTCTCTCTCTTTCTCTCTCACACATACACTGGCTGACAGACGCGCACTTGCAATCACACACAAACACATTATCTCCATCTGCTGACATACACTCACACACTTTCCATCTCTCTCTCTCTCTCTCTCTCTCTCTCTCTCAATAACACAAACAGATCTCTCTCCCTCTGTCTCTCCCTCTCTCACTGGCATACTCTCACATACACACATAATATGCACATGCCCCACCCCTCTCTCTCTCATTGACATAGACATAAGCACACATCTGTGAGCCCACCCTATGGACACGTGCACCCCTCCCCCAATCATGTGCAGTAAAATGTGAATGGGATGCTGTGCAAGAGATAATAAAATAATCTCCCATCATGCCTTTCTGCCTGCCTGCCCTGCACCATCCCATGCCCCACCATCCCCTACACTCCTATGGGAGATGGCTGCTCACGTGGTCTCGTGCTCAGACCGCCCACGCGGTGCATGCCATGCGATACATGCCATAAACACATGTGTGCACACACACACTATATGTGAAGACACACACACACACACACGCTAAATGTGTGTGTCTTCACATATAGTGTGCGTGTGTGCACTTGTGTGTTTTGGCTAGGTTTTCTGCTTCAATACTCACCCACTCAGAGACATCCACGTGCGCAAACAGGGACAAACATGTTTCTCCATTACTGTAGATCAGTGAATGAAGAGAGATTCACTCATTGAGACCCACACTGCTCAGATAAAAGGCATACATTATTCAATTCACTATTGTCATTTGTTATGGAGTCATTTACATCTTTCACGCTGTACTAGCCTGCCTTGTTTAACAAAAATAAGTGTGACAATCCGAATTATATCATTTAGATGTTATATTTCTTTTATTATGCTCTTTTTTGTCATTGACTCTTTCAAACCAAACAAATATAATGGGAAATATTAATTATGAAACTCTCTTTTTCATGGAAATATTTACACCTCCCCCCCCCCTCCTCACCATCAATCCCATCACACTATTTAACTCATGCGTTTCATTGACAAATACTCCCGAGTCCCGACATACACACGCGCGCGCACACACACACACACACACACACCCACACACACAGAGTATAAAACTCAGTTTTATTGACATGTATTGCATTGTCCCGCTCTGAAACTCCGAGCCATTGGCAAATATTCCATCTTCTGACTATGACCATCGCTTAGCGGTGTGTTCTTGTAGCCGTATTTTATTTTTAGCTCCTTGAATGAAACTCTCCGCTCCATTCAAACGTTCTCGCTCCACTTCAAACGCCGCGGGCGGGCGCGCGCGCGTGCTCGGCTCCACCTCGTGCGCTGTGCGCACATGGCGCATATGCGATGCTCCGCCCCAACCTCGAGCTTCACAGCCAATCGGTGGCCACTATCGCTCTGCAGCGGCTTGCTCATTGGGCGGCTATTATTATATCCATAGGGAGGGGCGGGGACTTCAAGGGTTCCTCGCCGCTCCAGTGTTTACAACGCAACAGCAGAAGAGTCCGGCTACCGAGTGCGTTGGCTGCTGTCATTGACCCGGAGACTGTCCGCCAATACCGCCATCCGTGGGTTACCCCTGCGCAACATCATTTCTACTGTAGTGCGCTCCTTTTTGTTTTAATATCGGTGTAGAGATAACACAACGTATTGAGTCAGCACGCAGATGTATGACTACCGGGCTAGAGAAACTGGACATAAAAGTCGAATTTGGACCGGAAAAGAAGCCGTGCTCCTGCGTTGAGTGAGCCATCAAGTCTGAACACGCGCTGGTCTGGAGCGTATCTGTCAACTATGGCACGCATACGCTTTGTCCATCAACCGCTTTGAAATATCGTCTTTCTTCTTCCACTTATTGACTGCTGTTTTTAAAACGCTCGCGCTGGGTTAAACAGATACGCGAACATCCCTACGAACCAATCGTTCCAAGTCATTTTTTGTGTTAAACGTCCATGTCCAACTTTGTGCTGAAATGCCAGAAGTCAATCATAATAAGTCATCCACGTCGCGGCTGTGTTGTCAGGTAAGTTGAATAGCGTGTTGTGTGCGTGTGTGTGTGTGTGTGTGTGTGTGGGGGGGTGTGTTTGCGTGTGTGTGTGTGCGTGTGCGCGCGGGTCCGCTGCAACAGGGGCTTGCTTCAAGCAACTGTTGCTTACAGTCGTATAACGCGTATTATACCTATTAGTATCTTTAGTATTTTTTACACATGGTGATCGTCTTCCATTTTAGTGTTATAATATAGTCGAGTACAGTATGTTTGTAATATGGTGATTTGGGCGTGTAGGTTTGTGTGCATTGTTATTAATATTTGATTCAATTTGATTTATTTCAAATTAATAGCTTCAAAGTCAACATGACAATAAAATAGATAAACAAAAAATGGATACAGGTTGTTTTGTCACAAGGTTGTTTCGTCATTGCGGAGTCACGGATTAATGATAACGCTACTCCCTGCCCAGAACCCCAAAATCTGAAAAGGGGTGGGAAGAAGCATTGGTTATTGACTCCCCCACTGCACATTCAAAATATAATTGATATTGCTTATAGGCATCTTACATGTGCATATCCAATTCAGTACAAAATAATATAGTATGAAAGAGAGAAAATAAAAATAATAAATCAATGAAAATACAATAGCAATCAAAAAAAGAAATAAACAGCATGTTTTCACTCATGTGCTGCTGAAATTCTGTCTGTTTATACATTTTCTTAAATTGATACATACTTTGATGTTGTTTTTACTATTATGCAGTCAAGTGGGATGTCCTGGAGCCCAGAGGACGAGTAGCTAGAGCAGGGGTGGGCAATTATTTTTTCCATGGGGCCACAAGAGGAACTGAAAATATTATGGAAATATTATTACTTCGGTAAATTAATACTTGGCTGTCCAACTTTTGTTAAAAACTCTGCATTCAGCATCCACCTCTTTTTTTACGGGCATGGGATGAGACTCATGCACGGGATCACGTCCGATAAAACTTGCCACGCCGGCATCACAGTGGCCACGCGAGCCGGTGCAGCGGTTTAGGCAGCAGCAGCAGTGCTGCACGAAAGAAGCTGATGTTGGCCACGACAGTGTCACACACACACACACAGTGACACACACACACACACACACACACACACAGTGACACACATACACACACACACATCGTGACACACGTGCACACACACACACGACGTGTGACGGTTTATCTATCGGATGCGGGAAAGTCTATCGGACGTTTGAGGGTCCGCGAGGACCCACGGACCCCCAAACGGGACCCCCAGGGGTCCGCGGACCCCCGGTTGGGAAACACTGCTCTATGGAACTCATGCTCAGAAGAGAATCTAACATGGCGATCTTGGAATCACTTTTCTCTTGCAGAGTTTGCAAGTTGATCCTCCATTTTACGGTGTGTTTTGAGTAGCCAAAGAACTCCAAAAACAATTATATAGGACAAAGATCGGGTGAAGGCGAAAGCAAACACGTGTTCTAAGCCATTTATAGGGTGCAGCCGACCATTGGTAGCTACCCAGACCTTAAGGAATATACAATCATGTTTCCCCCCCCAAACACAGATTCCACAGGTAGGAACTTTTTCAGAATTGGTGCTGCTGCTGACTGTATAACCCAGAGACTGACTGATATCGTTATTATGGCAAATAGGGTTTGGTTGAGGACGTCTAAAATGTGCTTTATGTCATGTGAAGAGGCACTAGTGGTAGGGCTGGGCGCACAGTAGAGTGAATGGCATATGGAATGAGAATTGTGGGTGCGTGACAGACCTTTATGAAATCATTGAATATAACGATCGACTTTAACAGCTCTCAAAAATAAAGCAATGGCTATTAGATGTGCCAGCTTTTGGGGATGACGACGGTAATTGTGACTTTCTCAACAGAACGTTCTGGAAAGGTCCTCTCTAGGCTGTCTGAATGGCCAGGTCTGCTACTAGCCTGGCAAGCCAGAATGAACTAATCGTCCACTCATCGCACACGACTAGAACGAACGTTGGGTTTGGTCATATCAAAAAAGGGTGTGGCTTGTGGTGGAGGGAGGAGTATTATTTTTGTTGGATAACAAAGTTATCCAATCACAGCACAGTAGGCGGAGCAAGTGACAACGACACTTCTTGGTCACGTAACGTACCAAACCCACCCGCTCATATCTTATCCGCAGAGAGAAGCGCCTCAAAGTGGCTCTGACTGAGCGGCTGTCAAACACCCAATAATCTGATTCGCTCAAGACCAGACCAAATGTTCGTTGTAGTCGCGTGCAATGCGTGGACGATTCGTTGTTTCTGTATTGCAGACTAGTCCGCTACATTGGCACCTTTAACCAGTCAGAGCTGTTACAACTAACTCAAGTTTAATCGTGGCCCTCACCATGCTCCCAAAACCCATTCCCCTGGCAAAAGTTAACATCTATTTCTCTGTTAAAGGTGTCCACACAACTTAACTTGGCTTTAGTCTATTTGCAAATGTCAAAAGAAATTTGGCCATTTTCTCTCTCATCCTCTGTTCATGCAGCTCTGTCATACTAAGTGAATGCATATGGCCAATCAAAATTCGAATTGAAATTCTGTGAAGGGGCATACACACACACACACACACACACACACACACACACATATATATATATATATATATATACATATATATATATATATACACACACACACACACAAACACGCACCAGCCCCCATAACTTTAGTGATACACGGGCATACATGGATTACATAACACGCATGCTGCTAAAATGCCATTGCCGCCAATGCCTCAGGTTGTCGCTAACTGTACATACATACACACGCTGTGCATACACAATCTGTCTTCATACACACACACCCACTGTATACTACGTACCCACAAGCACTTATTTCTCCACAGATGCACACACATATACACACTGTACATACACAAATGCTCTCTTCTACTCTATCCACACATACACACACTGCATACATATGCATAGTAGTTTAAATGTGCACCAAGTTTATGGTGCATGCTTTGAGCTCCCAATGCAATACATCAGGATTGATGCATCAGCATCAATACACTGCCATGCAAATTTCAAAACAAAAGTATAAAACCAATGTGGTTGAAAGGGGCGATGAGATCCAATAAAACATTCCCAAACAGTCAACGTCAGGAATGTCATAAATAGGAGGATTAAATATGCACTTCTGCAATCGGATTAACCCTGTGACCTCTATGATAGGAAAAAGGATGAAATGGTATTTGTCAGGTTCCTTGGAGCCTTCTTCACATCTTTGGTACCTTGAGCTCCAGTGTATTTGAATGTCGCCTATTGGGAACCCCTTTTGGGACTAGCGCTATGGTCTAGTGTGAAAACCGCATTCCCATGCAATTACATACAACATTGTGTGTGTGTGTGTGTGTGTGTGTGTGTGTGTGCACAGTTCAAGAGAATGCTGAACAGAGAGCTGTCCCATCTCTCAGAGACCAGTCGCTCAGGAAACCAAGTGTCAGAGTTCATCTCCAGCACCTTTCTAGGTAAACACAGTCACTATTTAATGCACTTCAACATAGCAGTCTTCTATAGTCCTGGGTAAAGGACCTAAATATAATAAGTATTGTGATACAATGTAGTTGGAGTGTCACAATGATATGAAATATCATTGAATGTTGCTAATTAAGATTATGATTATGTGTATTACTTGTGGGAGCTCCTTAAAATTAATGTTACAAGGTAGCAGAGTGGTTATAGAGCGTACCCCCCAGACCATAGGTTGAGCAGCGCCGCGGGTTCTTATCCCCTCTCCAGCTTTTCTGCAATCTCTTTCCCTGACTCTTCATCCCAGTTTCCGATTTAATCCTATCACTATCTCTCAAATAAAGAATGAAAAACGGTGCTTACGCCCAAGAAATGTTATTATTATTATTATTTATTTCTTTTTTTTTAAAGGACAATTGATGTATTTTTTTAGGGAGCAGGTTGTTTAGTCACATAAGTCGTTTAGGGCATATTCAAACCACAGTTTAAATTCGTCACGCGTTGCATCCTAGGTTCAGCGCGGGTTGGTTCCCAAAATAGATTTGTCCCGGTTGTATTCAGACGTCCAGTTTAACAACCGAGATACATTTGTAAACAAGTCCACATGTCTGTAAGAGTCGCTCGCTGATTTGACAAATGTTCAACCATTCAGTTAGCAGGCGAGAGAGAAAGTATGTATAAGCATCAGAGCAGGGGTTAGGCACAGGAAATTTTCGCTCTTTTGTGTGTGTTCTTGGACCCGCGGCCCTGCCCTCTCTGACTATTCGCAGCGTATTTTACCTAAGTTAAAATATTAGAAAAAAAGACAGAGAAAGTATAATAATAATAATAATGATAATAATAATTATTATTATTATTATGAATTAGGAATCAGGCTAAGTCCCGAACACACCTATTCACAGAGGGCTCAGCGTGAATGATTTCCGGCATTCATAGCTACCGGGACAACTGGGAAACGATTTCCTTCTCGGTTAAAATGAGACAGACCCGCGATAAACAAGTTGGTTTGAATACGCCATTGTGATTATTTGTTTTAAATTTAAGGCTATATCCTATTAAGAGACATGAATGAGGTGCACATGAAAAGATGTGCACAAAAGAAGCGAGTCACATCTTTAATAATAACAATGTTGTCAACTTTTAAATATAATACATTGAATTGTTGAAATGCTAGAGACAGAGAGAGTCTGAACCCCAAGACTACTTTTACAACACCGTCTTGTGTGTATCACCGACATGCAGAGAAGCAACATGACATGGACATCCTGCCTACCAAGGAGAAGGAGAAGAAGAAACGCCCCATGTCCCAGATCAGTGGCGTGAAGAAGGCCGCGTTGTCCCCCAGTCCTGCTCCCGTCACAATACCCCGCTATGGCGTCAGCTGCAGCCAGGAGGCGCTGCTCTCAAAGGTGTTGTATGCACGTTGGGCTACACAAATGGCATTGTATTCTTGAAGCGACAATGTGCGGTCAATGCCTGAGGATGTGTGTGTGTAAATCACCATTGAATTATATTGTTGTTGTTGTTGCTTAATGTCTTGAGATCATCATTCTACACTTTCTCCACTTGTAGCAAAATGTCCATAGTTCACCACAAATAGTTCACCTCTTTGATATTTTGATGTTTCACCATGTAATTAAGATTTAATTATGCTATTTATTTTCATCATTTTGACATGCCCTTCTCTTTTTTTCTTTTTATCCCCATTCTTTCTTTATCTCCCTCCAAACCTTCTCTCTCTCTCTCGCTCCCTTTACCCCTCTCTCTCTCTAGGAGATTGAGGACATCAACATGTGGGGTCTGGACATATTCAAGGTGTCTGAATATTCCGGAAACCGCCCATTGACCGTGACCATGTACACCATCTTCCAGGTGAGACAGTCCTTTACATAATGTATTTTGCATTTCCACTATCCATACAGTAGTCGAATATTTTGACTTATATTATGTAAAAGAAAAAAATCATCATCTATCTATCAAAATGTTGTTCTTTATTCATTTTTTTTATGTTGTTGACAGGATTAGTTCGAAAGTGAGATGAGAGAGACCGGGGGAAGACATTGCAGAAATGTCAGTGAGGGGAGGAGATCTCGCTCCGCGGGACGTTCCTGTGAACTAAGTCACAGACACCATACATGTGCTGGATGTCTTACCGACTGCTTCACATAGCCAGCACGATCAATAATTTTTTTGAAGTTATTGTTTGGCCACAAGCGCCGTTTTTCATTCTTTATTGAGATATATGATGATCGGAAAAAAAAGGCACCCCCTATGATTCAAAGTTTAAAATTACTTTGCATGTATTTTAACTTTTTTGGATGTCTTGGCAATGAAATGAATAATAAGTGCCAATGACTGTCCTTTTCAGGAACGCGACCTGCTCAAGTCGTTCAAGATCCCGGCTGATGCCTTCATCACCTTCTGTATGACCCTTGAGGAGCACTACCGAGCGGACGTGGCCTACCACAACAACATCCATGCTGCAGATGTTGTTCAGTCCACGCACGTGCTGCTGTCCACACCTGCCCTGGAGGTAGGCTTCTACACAGAGCTGCAGGCGTTGAAATTAGGATCAGCTTTATAACCATTGTCAATGATACAAGCTCACAGACTTGGACTGTGTTCCACTTCATGCACTACACGCTGCATGAATATACATGTACAGTGAAATTCTTCACTGTACATGTAGTATGTAGTGAGCAGTGGGCATCTATGTGCCAGCTCCCGGGTGCCAACTCCAGATTGTGAGCCAGTGCCTTGGCCAGAGGCATTGACTGGAGCACGTTAACTAGAACATGTTTTTGTAGACACGAGGAGAACATGTAAACTCCACATAGAAAGGACTTGTCCGGGTTGGGATTCGAACCCTGGACCTTCTAGCTGTGAGGCAGCAATGCTAACCACTGCTCCACTGTGCCGCCCAAGTGTTGTTCCAGATGGAATACTCTGTGGCGAACTAATCGGAAATAACAGTTGTGTGATGTCACATCATCCCACTGTCACATTACATTATTCCACATAGTGGAATAATGTATCTTTTATTGTTAAACTTGATAAAATTATTCCATCGCAACTTTGATCCAGTGGACTCATTCTGTGTGTATGTGTGTGTGTGTGTGTATCTGTGTGTGTTCTAAGGCTGTTTTTACTGATCTGGAGATCCTAGCTGCTCTGTTTGCCAGCGCCATCCACGATGTCGATCACCCGGGTGTTTCCAATCAGTTCCTCATCAATACCAGTGAGTTACAAACTCAACCAACTTGGATCCCTCCGTGGCTGTATTCTTAGTAGACGAGATAACAGCTACAACCTAAGAGGAATTTGTCTTTGTAGGGTGTATGGTGCAAGAACCAATAGCGATGTGTACATGCCGTCAAGCTTTGGAACGGTCTCACAGATGACCTAAAACACTGTTCTTCTCTGTGAATAATCAAAACGAACCTGAAATACAGACTGCTGAAGAGTTACACTGAATGAGAGTGACCATTATTTATACTACATACATTATTTAAGTTGTGTTATCCATTTAATTTCTGTCTGTTATGCATAATTTCGGTTTGTTATGCATATAGTAGGGACAGGCCCAAATAAGCCATGGTTTGCCTGGTCCCTTTTCGGCCACAATGTACACTGACATTGAAAGAAATGCTGCACTGTTGGGAAACTTTGACTGTGGACCGGAATAAACCATCATTCATTCATTCATTAATACATCACTATATGAATAGCTCACTTTTCTATACAAAACCATTTCGCTAAATGTTTATGCTTCAAATGGAATACAGCAGTGGCTGAATTCTGTGTTTTCTGTGAGCAGTATTGTACGTGTAGCGGTACTTAATCATCTGTAATAAAAATCCATGCGCTAGATTTTTACACCCACTTAAAAACCCAGCTGTCCCAGTTAGAATAACTCTGCAGCAGGTTAATAATGAGTGCCAACACCTGTTCACCGTGCCTGGCTGGTCGTAAGTCCTGGCAACACTTACTTACTTTATTTACTTGCCTATTAACTGCGCCGGGGTGAAGCTGCGGAGCAGGTTATGTTTTTGGTTGCGTTGGTTTGTCCCCTGAATAACTGAAAAAGTTGAGCACAGATCTGTGGTTGGATATGTTGTTGGAAATGATGAAAGAAATAAGTAATTCAATTTTAGGGCATTTCTGTAGCCTATAAGTAACAGTCATTATTATTATTAACGGGTGAACGATCCCCGTTCTCCGTAGTGATGTCACGCGTGGCTGTGTCTCTCGCTTCTGGGCCCAAGGCACATTTTTGATCGGCCCATTTCCGAACATTTCCAATCGCGCTATGTTTCGGAATTAAAACATGGCGGATGCGCCGCCGATAGCAACTTAAGGTTGTCTGCTCCCAATTTTTGCATCAGCTTGTATAGCGCAGCGGTAGCTTGCTCGACTTTTATGCCAACGTTCTGAGTTCGAATCACGTCGCGAGCATGTTCTGAGTCCATCTGGACTTTAGGACCATGCACAGTTATTGGGTATGGACAATATATATATATATATATATATATATATATATATATATATATATATATATATATATATATATATATATATATATATATATATATATATATATATATAGATATATATATATATATATCAAGCAAGGCAACT
>OMKY01208937.1:0-15372 GCA_900302395.1 Bregmaceros cantori
TATATATATATACATATATATATACATACATACATACATACATACATACATACATATCTATATCTATATCTATATCTATATCTATATATATATATATATATATATATATATATACACACACACACCCACCCTACTGACTCATTCACACTATACATAGCCCTACCTTTCGGTGTGCAAAAAAGCAAAAAATGTAACAAGCCTGTTTTACGAAAAGTAAGGAGTAGAAGTGCTGATATTTTTGTTAAAAATCTACCGAGTAGAAGTAAAAAGACATCAGAAAGACATAGAAAAGTACTTCTACAAGTACAGATACATGAGAAAGCAACTTAAATACAATACTTAAAAAAGCAAGAAAGCAACTTAAATACAGGAGTTGTTCTTCAACGATCATTGACAAGTAAGCATTGGAAATAGGAGGGGGTAGCACACGTTTGTCCACAGTGCGCCGTAGGGTGGAGTGAGTATAGCTTGGGGTCTGGAGTCTGGGCCGCATCAGGTATTCCACAAAAAAGAATACAGTCCAAACGAGAAGAGACTTGAGATGAATTGTGCTTTGATGTGAATCTATAGTTGTCGTTGTGTTTTACAAATGAAGCACTGGATCATGATACGCACAAAATAGTGTGGAAAACTATTAATTACTTCCTCCTGCTTGCTCTCTCTCACTCACCCTCACACATATACAACTAGCCTGGCGAGCCAGAACCAACGCATTGTCCACACATCGCACATTGCTAGACGTTGCATTGAGTCTGGGAAAATCAGGCAGACGAATCCCGTATACGGTCAGACCAATTCTAATCAAAACGTGGGCGGAGTTTGGTATAGACGATGCGAGACGTGAGCTTGGTTGTCACGCCTCCACGCCGCTTGTCCCATGTATTGCGCTGTGATTGGATAACACGAATGGTATGCCCTTTTTTGATTTTGACTTTTCTCGACCCTGGTTTTACCAGACCCAATGCAACATCTAGAGCGATGTTGATGCGTGGACGATACGTTGATTCTGGCTCGCCAGGCTAATACACAACGACTTGGAGGGGGACAAGGGTTTATAACCTCCACCAAATAATGCCGCACAGCCCACCACACAAAACTCGTTTGTAAGTAGAGTAGTTGGGCCTGGTATTGCCAAGACATCCTAATATTCAATATTATTGAATATTAGCCAAGCCTAACAGAGAAGGTCTGCCTCGTTGTGGATATACATTGTACTTTCCAGTTCTATGGAGAATACAGTGTGATGAAGATGGTGGATTATGATGGAACCCCAGGGGGGTCAGTGGGAGACACCCACAGCCCGGGAGTGTCAGCCTGATTAAAACACCGCCAGCCCAAGATGAGGACTGACCCTATGTGCTAAGCGGCCTTAGAGATTATTCGCACACAAGTAGAGAATCCATGTGCACGCGCAAGCATGCACAAACATGTGCGCACATAGACACGTCTGAACAGTTTGTGTAGCAATTTTACAGCATGAGCCATTCAAAAACTAGACCAAGATTAAAATGTTCAAGAGGGGGGGGGGTTATTGTGCCAATTCCAATGTTCATCACTAAGGCCAAATGCAATATTAATACAAAAATAAAACCACTGCAAATCTCAAACCAATAAAAGTGACCTATCCAATGATTTATACTAAATATAGTAACACGTATTGGGCAACACATCTGTTACAAGATGAAAATATGTCCATAACTCTTTAAGTCATTATGTGAAGAATTGTTTAAAACATTCCTGCATCCAGATCATGATCCGGTTCACGACTTTACTGAAAAGCTGTCCATGCATTTTGGAGTGATTTTGCTCACAGACAAACAAACCAACAAACAAACACATACACAACCAAAAAAATTACCAAATTTCTATCTCTAGCTGTCAAAGGTGGCACTACTACTTTCTCTGTGGCACGTAAATGTGAGGAGTTTTAAATTATAGAAAGGGTTCTGGCTTCACTAATGGGCAGTGGACAGGGACTACTACCATGTCAATTCGACATGACATTAGATGGACTAAGGCATTCCACTAAGCATACAAAAAAGTAGAATGACATCTGTTGGCTGGTAGCAATCAGATGGTGTTGATGCCACTAACACGGACACTAACGTTAAGGGAACCACATCTCATCTTATTTTCATCTCAAGGATAATGTCCATCAGTGTGTGTAACCAGATAGAGCCATGTGTTTATAGACATTCAACCCACATCACTTCAATTATTGTTTTGCATTACACAGTATACTTAACACTCAAAACAATAAAATCAAGCTTCATTCACATTCATTTCATGGATGTTAAAACCCCACAGTGTTATTCAAAACAGCAACATCAATAGGCGATCGTATCGCTCAGGCCATTCCAGCTTCAGTGAATGAAATGATAACATGTACAAAGTGGCTGAAAACACCATACATTAGAGATGCTGGGATTGGGTTAATGCATTGGCCGATTATTGGTAATTTTAAAATGTGCCATTTTAGCATTGTGAAAAAAGCTAGTTCGTACATGAACGACTCCACTTCTTCAATGTTCACCAGGATGTACAATACATTCATTTCTGTCCAAGAATGCATGGTGTCACACCATTTCTATCTCAGAATAAGGTTATGTCACATGAAAAGCTCTACTTTGACAATGGGCAGATGCCACTGCCTACCACAATGGCTTCTGATAACCCTCTATATGGCCGTCATTTAGTCCGTACTGTGCACAGCGATCAATGTACGGTTTGGGTCTGTCACTAGACTACGGGCCATTGACAGACGATAAACACTGAGGTAAAGGTAAAAAAGGTACTTTATTTAGTCACACATACAAACATGTATTGTGAAATTCTTTCTCCGCATTCGACTGAAAGTTAGGCCTCGCTCATATGCTCGCGCGGTGCAGCAAGTTGGCGGAGGCAACAGCAGCGGCGCAGGATGCCAAAAGTCTACCGAAGAACAGGTGGCGGATTTTCTGGGGACGAGAGGAATCTCATCTGGACTGCAACACAATCGAAGCATGCCACCCGCTCCCCCGGAAGAACAGCACGGACACCCCAGCAATAATACCCAGATTCATCAGCAGGAAATCCAAACAAGCCATACTAAAAGATGGGAGAAAATTAAAAGGCACTAACGTGTATCTAAACGACCACCTAACGAAACAAAATTCAGAGATTGCTCGGAAGGCGCGCCTTCTAAGAAACCAAGGGAAAATAGCGAACACATGGACCAGTAACTGCAAAATATTTATCAAACTGAATAGACCGATAGAGAGTGATGGTCGTAAGGAGATTGGAGGACTTGGCGGTGTATGAAAGATCTACATGAGCTGGGAGCTTCTTCTCCTCTATAACACAGTCAACATCGCATGTTCAACCTGGTCAATCAGAAAAAACTCATATCTACACTGGACAACTGATATAATTGCTGATCATGAACTGGAACTGAGAACATTTAATTACACTGACCATAATGCAATAGACTTGGAAAATGATATAGACCCGGAAAATAATTTCTTCTTCAATATCAATAATGACTGCCAATACTACACAGATGAACAGTACAACCAGACCATTGACTCGGGAAATAAAATATCCATAATCCACTTCAACAGCAGTGGATTTCCTCATCAAACTTCAACAATATCAGGGAATATCAGAGTCAATTCAGAGAACCATTCAAGGTCATCACAATATCAGAAACATGGATCAACGTTAATGAGCTCAATGTTTCTCACAGCAGTGGAAAGAAAATAAATAATTGATATTGTAAATAAATTTAAAAATAAGGCATCCATTGATTGTAACGGAATTGACAAGACTATTGTAAAAAAGGTGATTCAGGGGATTTCAGAACCAATAACCTACATCTGTAATTTATCATTCCAAACCAGTGTATTCCCAAACAGAATGAAGATGGCAAAAGTTGTACTGCTTTATAAAACTGGGGATAGACACCACTTCACAAATTACAGACCGGTTTCATTACTTCCACAATTCTCCAAAATTTTAGAAAAACTATTCATTAACACACTAGATGAATTAATAGGTAAACATAAATTACTTTCTGACAGCCAATACAGATTCAGATCAAATAGCTCAACATCACTGGCAATAATGGAATCAGTTGAGGAAATTAGCAATGCAATAGACCAGAAACAACATGCGGTTGGAGTATTCATAGATCTTAAAAAAGCTTTCGATACCATTAATCATAACATTTTAATCAATAAATTGGAACGGTATGGGATTCGGGGGGTAGTACTTCACTGGGTGAGAAGCTACATAACTGACAGGACACAATTTGTGAAGTTGGGTGAATATTCGTCATCATGCCTGGACATTGTTTGTGGCGTCCCACAGGGGTCAGTACTGGGTCCCAAATGTTTTATACTTTATATCAATGATATTTGCAAAGTATCAGACATTTTTAAATTAGTATTGTTTGCTTATCTTCTGTTGTGGAGAAGATTTAAAGGAGGTACTAGAAATTATCTCTATAGAAATGTATAAATTAAAGAGATGGTTTGATGTAAATAAACTGTCATTAAACTTAAGTAAAACTAAATTCATGCTATTTGGTAAACGCAAAATGGAAACCCAAGTCCAAGTGCACGTAGAGGGTGTTGCTATTGAAATGGACGACAAAATAAACTGGAAAGCCCACACAAAACATGTACAAAATAAACTGTCAAGGAGTATCTCTGTACTCGGCAAGGCAAAGCACTTTCTGGACCACAAATCACTCCACATTCTTTATTGTTCGCTGATATTACCGTATTTAAGTTACTGTGTGGAAAATTGGGGTAATACTTATACATGTACACTATAATCAGTATCACTACTGCAAAAACGAGCCATAAGGATAATTCATAATGCTGGTTACACTGATCACACAAACCCATTATTCTTAAAATCAAAAATATTAAAAATTTACTGACCTGGTACAATTTCAAACGGCAAAAATCATGTATAAAGCAACAAACAAATTACTTCCTGGGAATATCCAGAAAATGTTCTTTAACAGGGATGGAGGTTATAATTTGAGGGGGTTTAACAACTTAAAGCATCTGGCTGTACGCACAATGTTACGAACATTTTCAATCCCTATATGTGGAGTGAGGATGTGGAACAGTTTGGGAGTGGAGATCAAACAATGTTCAAGCATTACCCAGTTCAAATTGCGGTATAAAAAAATGGTTTTCAAAAAGTATGAAATTCTTTGATATGCTTTAGGGGTTCTCAAGGTTATTATAATTAGTGTTTTTCTCAGTATTTATTAATGCTTGGTTTATATTTTCTTTGGTGTGCTGGTATTCATGTGAGGTGTGCAAAATTGGTTGCTAAATGGTGAAGGTGAGGGGGGGTGGGGATTAAATAAGCTGTTTTGCTTCGCCTTGCTCCTTTTTGGACATGACAGCTTGTTCAGCTTGTTTAGTTGTTTGATAATTTTTTATTTACTGATTGTTTGTTCTTGTTGTCTTTTTTTGTCATGTTCAAAATAAAGCATGAAATGAAATGAAAAATGAGTGTCTAATTAAATATAAGATCATTGCCTTAGTTCAGTCTTGTGAGTGTTTGGTGCCACTACTATAAGCACTACTTGGTATGGAAGTGTTATGTCACGCTTGTTGAATAGATGAGGTGTGCTATAATAAACGGTTATTTAATAATATATCAATGATTGATCAATTAAAGATACATAGTCAACGCAGTAGCGTAATATACATCAACCAACTGAGAAAATAGTGAGAAAAACGTATTTTGGTCCTTTGGACTGAATTTGGTGACATCATACGATTACATACAGCACCCCCCACTTCATATGACTTGCTGAGTCAGTGCCTTGGCCAGGGGCACTGAATGGAGCAGGTTAACTAGAACATGTTTTTGGTGGTGGGGGGAAACCGGAGTTCCCGGAGGAAACCCACGCAGACACGGGGAGAACGTGTAAACTCAACACAGAAAGGACATGTCCGGGTTGGGATTCAAACTGAGGCCCTTCTAGCTGTGACCACTGCACCACCGCGCTGCCCCAAGTTAACTAGCAACCTAATTATTGGTGGGAGCATGTCTGTTTTGTTAGTAAGTGCATCTTAGTTTGGGTGGTGAAATTGTTGATATTTATGTCAAACGTTATGTTTGTTCGATTCTGTTATAGCTATATATGAGAAGCAGTTCTGTGTAAAAGCAGTTTTTGGGGCGATGGTACAATTTCCTTGAGTTACTGTTCTGGTTGCTCTTTCTGTACATTCTGAGGCTGGCTGGATGAACTGTTTGAGTGGACATGGTCCAGCTCTGTGTATTATTTTAGATATGAGCAACATTGAGCGGTGTCATAGCTTTGGCATATGCTTAAAGTCTAGTAGCTCATACTCTTTTGGAATGCATGAATGTATGTCTATTCCCTTGGTTGTATGCATTGCATTCACAAAACTAGAAGTATGCAGTCGGTGCCGACTGCTAAAGCTATGTCCACAAAAGGTGATAAAAGCATAAACCCCAGAAATATTGTAAAGCCACGCTTGCTGTAGGAATTGTGACTATACTTGTGGCGGTGGCCGAGAGGGTATAGAGTGTGTCCCCCAGACCATAGGTCGAGCAGCACCGCAGGCTCAAATCCCCTGTCTGGCTTTTCTGCAATGTCTCCCCCGACTCTTCCCAGTTCCCGATTTAATCCTATCTCTATCTCTCTCAATAAAGAAAGAAAAAACAGTGCTTGCGCCCAAAAAATAACCTGAAAAAATGTTGTTACAATCACACATTTACCTCATTATCTACTCCAAATAAATGGATGAAATAGCTTTTAAATAAAATAACGCTGATATATGATTCGTGCTTCTTGCTTGCTAATAGATGATTTTAATAGTTGAACCAACTGGTTCAACAGTTTATAAGCAGGATAGGATCATAGCATGGTAGAATGTTATTGCTGCCTCCTGGGAGTGAGAGCTTCTAATACGTTTAAAAGTGACCAGGCTGGATTTGATAGCATTCTCTTGGCAACAATGGCATTAAGGCCAGCAAATGTGACAGTCGTAATCGTTTAAATGCAATCGTGGTATGATTTGCTTTCAACAACAAAGCAACAATCATTCGTTTGGGGGAATGAGTTCCCGCGGCCGTGTCTAGATGGCAGCCAGTAGCCACTGTTTGCTGTATATTTTTCTGATCTTGATAGTGTAGCAGCTCTGCAACAGCTAGGCATCGCTGTTGCGTATGACAAAAAAAAGTACACAACACAGAGTACTATAGGAGAACAGGGATCACACAGTGCATCGGTGACGCCTCGATGTTCTGGAAGAGCAAGATATCCCGATGTTCTGACATTAAACTGTCGGAACCTCGGTATGTCTGAATTATGGTCGGGACAACGAGGTGTCGCCCAGTGCATCAGGCATGGATGCATCAAGCCTGCTTTATAATAGTGAAGATCAGGGCTTGAAATCGAAATTATTTTTAAAACGTCCCATTCCGAACGGTTCAGGCAGGCCTATGTTTAACGTTTTCATTCTCTGAACCGTTCCGCCAACAAAATTTCGGTCCTGAACCGGTTCTCAAAGTTTGTTATAGTGTGCAATGTTAAGTTTAGATATAGATACATTATACATTATACAAAAATATTTGGTAGACTGTTGAACTTCAGGGCAACTGTATTAATATAAAAACCGGGTTTAAAACACCATTGCATTCGCTTCCTCATCTGTCCACCAGATGCATGGGGCTTGATGACTGACAGTGAAAGTGAATAGTCTCCCAGACATGAGATATGTCAAAATATATAGAGAACAAAAAAACATTTTTAAACGGTATTGTGGATTTTGAATGTTCTGTTTCTGTTCAGGAACATTAGAAGACATCTTTTTTCACTTCTGTTTACGCTCCTTGTAGAAATTCAGCAAAATTTCGTTCGTTTTCGGTTTTCGTTCCTTGAACCGGTTCGGCGCCTTGGTGATGATCCTGTTTAACTGTGGTTTTTACTATTTAGTGTCCCAGCAGGCGTGTCTTGCACCAACAACCACCCCATGGTCAAGGGATAAGGGGAAAAATATGAAAAGAATGAGTGGCTTTGTCCCAGTATATATAATTATGCTGCAGGTCTGCTGCCCTGCTCTCTCGTCCCTCCTCACACTAACCCTGTCAATGAATGGAAAACTGACACTTGCGCCCAAAAAAATGTATTATGGATTTGAATTTCGAATTTTGAGAGGAGATTGACAGCATTAGGAAACTTAATATGCATTGGAGAGAACGGCTTATTTAAGCAGCTGTCATTGTGAACCACCTACTCAACAGCATCTCAACAGTAATAATAATAATAATAACAACTTTTATTTATATTACGCCTCTCAAGGAACCCAAGGTCGCTTTACAAGAAACAAACCAAAGAAAATGCAAACTAATTAGGTCTGTCCAGAGATGGAGAAAGGCCAACATCGACCTTAAGGGAGTTCCAGGGGGAGGTAGCAGGCACAGATAAGGCTCTGTTCCCAAATGTCTTTAGTTTTGTCAACAGTGTCAGGTTTCATAATTTTGATGAATAGCTCATGTTTGTAAATTAATTTTAATAGTTTTATAAAGTTATAATAATAATAATGCTTACCATTTTATAATCATATCTGTGCTAAATGTTGACACATTTCAAGTTTTGTTTTGATTCCAGGTTCAATTATCTGCATATGCCTACCCTGCTGCAAGAAATGACACATCATCGCGGAGTACAGCGATCACGCTATCATTACCGACTTAGTAAGCCTCGATGTGCACTATATAGACCAACCGATTGCCCATGACTGTGCAGTTTTTAGCTGTCAGTTCAATCACTGTGTTATCAAATTGAAAGTTAAAGCCCTGTTACATCGTGTCAGAAAAATTCATAGGACGAGATAAAAAAAAACATGATTGGGGGTGCTCGGTAGCAGAATGGTTAGAGAGCGCATCCCCCTGGCCACAAGCCAAGCAGCATCGCCGGTTCGCATACCATCTCTGGGCTCCCCCCGACTCTTCACCCCAGTTTCTGATTTAATCCTGTCACTATCTCTCTTAATAAAGAATGAAATACGGCGCTTACCCAAAAAATAAGGAAACATGAGTGAAACTGTGGCAATGTACATTTTATGCGAGAGTGAGCCATCAGAGTACTTTCTGTGGGAAGGTGGGGTGGGGTTAAAAGACTGAGTCGGCCCGTCTGATCGGCTGCAGTCATCACTGTCAGTGAAGCGCAGATATGGTCAAAGTCCAGGGTGGATGGGATAAATTGGCGAAATTGTTCAAACATTCTGCGCTGCCGCAAGAAAACCACTTTCTGGGAGTCTCCCTACGTACATTACCACATGTTTGTGAACAACAACAATGAATTAATAAAACTTCCTGATCTGCGTGTCTCTCACCAGCCATGTGTTGTTGTGCGCTCGTTGATGGAAGTAGACATACGAGTCATAGTTCAGTTTCTTGTCTGCCTCTTGACGGCGCGATCACCATATCGCAATACTGAAGCAGTTACTGTGACCAAATAAATCCGACTTTGATTTCAAATCAATTAATCGTGAAGGCCTACTTAGAGCTAAGCAGTCGTATCTCCTCAGGAACGTGGTGGTGTTGACGGGGCCCCCAGGGGTGAAAGGGAATTTGTCACCCCCGCGATACGGAACGGGCGTTTGCAGCAGAAACTCCAACAATGGAGTCATTGAGGAACGTGAGCGTGTTTAAAGCATCTATCAGTTTGGCGAGGTCACTAGAGTGGCAAGGGGAAGCGTGAGAATCAGAAAGAGGGGGGGAGCGAGGGAGACGACAAGCTGACGAGCTAACAGAATGATGAACAGCCAGAGAACGCTGGGGGAGTGAAGGACGGATATGGACGGAGGGAGAGAGATGGAGAGAGAGAGCGCGAGAGATAGAGACTGACTGAGCTGAAGGACGGAACGGAAGGACATCGAGAGAGGGAGAGATGGAGAGAGGCGGTGCATTGGCAGTTTGGAATGGGGTGCAAAGGGGGGGACAGAACGGAAGAAGAGGACTAAAGAAGGGATGATGGAGGAAGAGATAGAGAGTGAGAGAACGCAGCATGCAGAGCAGATAAAGGCTTGTCTGTCTAGAGGAGTGTGTAAATGAGAGCTCTGTGTGGGGGGTTTTGTGGGGGCCGGAGATGGTGCCCAGAGAGCGAGGAGAGAGTTTAACATGGTGGGGAGTCACTTATTGCTTTGATGATGGGGATGCTGAGCTGGTGTGCGTGTGTGTGTGTGCGTGTCAGAATGTGTATGCGTGTGTGGGGGGAAACAGAAACAGTTAGATGGAGAGATATTAGATATAGTTATCGATCTTTGGCCTCAACTATGTCGTTTCTACATGGATACATCAATGTAGATATTTCAAGCTCTTCATACTTTAAGAAGTATGCATTTCTCTGACAACTTTAATTTTACTCAGTATATTTTCAACATAATTTTTTTTACTCCTTAGGCCTGTTACTTTTTGCATGTTTTCCTTGGGATTGAGTGCAAATATGTACAAGTGTTGGAGCTTTGTTAGAGCATGTTTAATGCGCTTTGCCCAGGCATGTAAATATTGGCGTTAATTACGACTATTTTTTAAATATGTTTTTAAACTATTATTTTTAATTTATATATATTTTTAATAGTACTTTCAGTTGAGTAGATACTAAATCAGTGCTGTATAGTGTACACTATATTATTTAAGTTGTTTCACATACGTATTTAACCTTTTCTTCAGTGAGTGATATTTAATTCATCCCCACAGGGAAATTGCATCTCAAATTAAGAAATAAAGGCTCTACATGTGGTGGATATGTGGTGGAGTGCGCTCTGACCATTGGTTGAGGCTCGTCTCGGGGGCGGTGCTAGTTGACAGCACTCATGCTGACCGGCTATTGGTGCGTACAGTTTGAGTTTTGTGGAGTTACTGTTGAGAATGTTTCTTGTTGTGTTATCGATAATTGGCGGCACGGTGGCGCACAGAAACACAGAAAGGACCCGGACAGGTCCTTTCTGTGTGGAGTTTACATGTTCTCCCCGTGTCTGCGTGGGTTTCCTCCGGGCACTCCGGTTTGTTATGTTATTGATGTGTTGATTGATTGGTGTATTTGTTTACATCCTTTTTATTGTTAATTGAAGGACTGTATTAAACTCCTGTTCCTCAGTGTCACAGAGGAAAAGTCAGAAAAGCTTAATCACATATGGCTTCTGTGGCGATCACAGTGCTGCAGTGGTTAACTCCATGCCCGGGGTGAACCGTATGCTCATGTACCCTCATGCACCCTCATGCAAGTCCAGCCTTTCATAACCCATTGGTGATGGAAGATTCCTTCACGTTTTTCCACGCAGTTAGGATCCACCGACAGACATAAGAAAATTATACTCGTCGCATGTGGCCAGTGTTTGTGAACGATTTATCGCCATTTGTCATCCAAGTCTCTCATTCCGAGCACTGTTTGCAAGCACCACAGGAGCTATCACGTCACAGTAAAGTCACGCGCCTGTATGTCATGCGCAAATGCAAGCTAGATGAAGGGCTGAGATGAAGGTCCAGCTGTGGTGTTCACAGTTTGCCACTGATTTTAGGCCATAGCGACCCAGTTTCAGATGGTGTGTTAAATATTGTAAAATGGACAGTTGGTGCTCTGTCTGCACCCACGCTAGTTGGCACATGATTTTGCTGTTGGCTCTTGAGACAATAGGGTGCATCCTTTGGGCCCAATGGAAACAGAAGCCTCTAGCTTCCGGTTCCCCCTAGTGATGAGCGCTCATTAGGCCCTGAACGGCCTCCAACGATTGTGGTTGCCAATGAAAGTTGCCACTTTCTTTGGCAACCACATTCTCCAAGAAGTTTACACTGATGTTTGAAGGTCTGTTCTCTCTTCTGCTGCACCGACAATATGCAATTCTCCTTTGTGCAATCTGTCTTTCTATCTAGTTGTCAGAGATGGAAAAAGTACCAACATTTCTTAGTTAAGTAAGAGTAAAATACATTTGTGATAAAACAACTTGAGTAAGACTACAAAGTACTGATCCAAATATCTACTGGAGTAGAGTTACAAGTACAGGCTCAGAAACGTACTCAAAACATATTTTTAAAAAGTAAAACGTACAGGCTATAAAAATTTCTCAAAAGTATTTCTTAAATATAAAGTACAAAGTAAAAAAAATAAAATTGTATATAAACTGCACTTTTCAATTCTATTTTTACAATGTTTGAATAAATTGTTAAAAATCTAGCATAATTTACTCCACATAAGGCTCATAAATCCCACTGCCTAACGTTGAAATTAACATCTGTTAATACTAAACTACTGGCTTCATTCTCATCATACATATCCCTACCACCTACCATCGGTGCGCAAAAAAAGTAACAAGTCTGTTTTGGGAAAAGTAAGGAGTAGAAGTACAGATATTTTTGCTAAAAATCTACTCAGAACAAGTAAAACGTAATCAGAGAAAAATGTATTTCTAAAAGTAGTGATCCATGAAAAAACACTTAAGTACAGTACTTAACTATTTGTACTTCATTACTTGCCATCTCTGCTAGTTGTTGGGAGAAGGTATTGTGTGAGTGTTTGTGTGTGTGTGTGTGTGTGTATGAGAGAGATCATACACCAAGTTCTTCTCCCTTTCAGTGAGCTGTGCATTGAATGACATGGTGAGTGGTTTTAAAATTCAAAAGAATTCGGACCAGACAAAGGGAAGATCTGGGTACTTTGGTCGGTAGTAGTGGACAATCTACAGGCATCAAGAGTTACGACAACAAGAATAATCATTGTAAGGGTTGGCACAAGTTTGAGAAATAATAAAGTAGCACAAGGCAATTTGTCTGTCATTCAGTGCCGCTGGTATAGTATAAACACAGTGTCTGGACTGAATTGGATCCAGAGGCTTTGTGTATGTCATCAAATATGAAGCACACCCAAATGATTTGAGACGCATTGTGTGATTGTGTGATGGGAGAGGACATTAAAAATACAAAGACACACCACCCGAGTCCATCGTAACGACGTTAAAAGATTGTGATGGATGGGGAGGGGTATCTTTTAATGGATTGCCTGAGATAATTACGTTAACATGATGTGCAGCCCAGCGTAGAGTGAATATAAAATGAACAATATGTAGCCAGACAGTGTTCCCCACAGATATCATCGCTACTTGTTGCAGAATGTGCAGTAAAAGGTAGCCAGAACCAACGCATCGTCCACACATCGCACGCCGCTAGACGGTACATTGGGTCGTACTGGCTGACCAATTTACCGACCAAATTATTCTAATCGAGATGTGGTTGGAGTTTGGTATGGGTGACGTGAGACGTGGGCGGAGTTTGGTATGGGTGACGCGAGCCGTGGGCGGAGTTTGGTAGGGTGATGAGAGACGTGGGCGTAGTTTGGTATGGGTGACGCGAGACGTGGGCAGAGTTTGGTAGGGGCAACGCGAGACTTGGTCGGAGTTTGGTATGGGTGACGCGAGACGTGGGCGGAGTTTGGTATGGGCGACACAAGACGTGATCGGAGTTTGGTTGTCACGCCTCCATGCCACATGATCGTTCTAATTGCGTGCGACACGTGGACGATTTCGTTGGTTCTGGGTCGCCGGGCTAACTATAAGTCCTTTGTCCGGTGTTGTGACGACATTCGGTAGGTTGACTACTGATCATTTCGGCCTTTGGTTGAGTTGTCCGCTTCTGCTTCCTTTATGTTTCTCAGTTTTTTGTTAGGCCAATTTGGGAGTGGTTTATGCCCAAAACTCTAAAGGCCTACTCACCAAAATACAATCTTGAAGCCAAGGACTACACACCTTTTTGAAATATATCCATTTAAATGGTCTACCGTTATGTATTGTAACTGCAACATTTCTAGCACACTTCAGAATCAGAATCACCTTTATTGCCAGGTCATGCATAAAAACACACTGGAAATTGACTTTGGACATTTGATTCACACCCTGGTACAGTAAATATAACAGTAAAAAAATGAGAAACAACACCGCAATAAAAATAACAGCATATTAGAGAATAGTAGTGTACTGTCAAAAAATATAAAATAACAATAATATTACGCAGTCAAAAATAATATAATATAATAAAATAAGATATAATATAAAGTGACATTGTTAGAAAGTGAAAAGTTCACAAGAGCAGCATACGGGGGGAGGCAGAAACCGCCACTCACACTACAATGTGACGTGTGAGGTGACTTCGCACAAGCATTTCCATTAGCTTTAAAATGTTGCCATTCCAACAGCAGGCATAACCCTCAATTTTCCCCACAGATGGTATCATCCTTTTTCACTACCGATGCTTATTGCTGGATGTACACCGTGGTTGTGTTTAGGGTCGGTAGTTTGAGTTGCTAAGTTTAGATATAATATAAAGTGACATTGTTAGAAAGTAAAAAGTTCACAAGAGCAGCATACGGGGGGAGGCAGAAACCGCCACTCACACTACAATGTGACGTGTGAGGTGACTTCGCACAAGCATTTCCATTAGCTTTAAAATGTTGCCATTCCAACAGCAGGCATAACCCTCAATTTTCCCCACAGATGGTATCATCCTTTTTCACTACCGATGCTTATTGCCGGAATGTACACCGTGGTTGTGTTTAGGGTCGGTAGTTTGAGTTGCTAAGTTTAGATATATTTTATACATAATTTATTTGGTGGACTTTAAAACGTCAGTGGAACTAGGACCTCCTGGCAGCAGCGAAGTGGACGCACAACTGTAAATATTCTCCCTGACATAGGCTATGCTAAAATATATAGAGAACGGAATTAAGCGGTTATTAACCGGTTTTGTGGATTTTGAATGTTCCCTTTCTGTTCCGGAATAGTTGAAGACATATATTTTTCGTCCCATTTCTGCTCCTCATACATTTCAAAAGTCTGTTCGTTTTTTTGGTTTTCGTTTTCGTTCCTTGAACTGGTTCGAAGTCCTGGTACTCACCGTACTGAAATATCTCCAGTCCAATTGTCTTCCGCACACTTCTGATGTCAATCACATTTGAATAACGTTTGAAACATGGGAATCCAGAGAGTCGGTAAGCAAGCATTCCAATCACTTTAATATTGGTGCCATGTTTGGGGGTTCATCCAGTTCGCCATAATCTCTACTGCCAAACATCCCCTCCTCCTCTCTACCTCTCTGGCCTTCTTTGACCACTAACCATCAACACTGGCCTCCTCTGTGTCTCTGAGACCAGGTGACAGGCCTGCCTCATGCTGTACGGATACAGAATATTTTTCTGTGGTTTTGAAAGTGCGGGAATAAGACGACGAGCAGCATTTCCTATATAAAAAAATAAATAAATAAATAATAATAATAATAATAATAATAATACATTTTATTTCAGGGCGCCTTTCAAGAAACTCAAGGTCACCTTACAGAGAATAAAAA
>OMKY01208938.1:0-12965 GCA_900302395.1 Bregmaceros cantori
TTTTAACGACAGACAGTACAGAGCCATTGTTCATCATTCAGCATGTTACATAGCAAAGTAGATGGCATTCATTGCAGCATGTTACATGAGTCATGAAAAGATGGATATACACAGGATTAGCAAGTTGCTAAATTACACCTGGCTGTCGGTGGAGCCCCCTGGGGGGGCTCGATGATTAGAGTTCATATAGGGCGCATGAGGTGCGTGGCGGGGACACTCAAGTACGGTACTTAAGTAAAATGTTCAAGTATCTGTACTTTTCGAAGTATTTTTTTCTGCGATTACTTTTTACTTGTAGTGAGTACATTTTTAACAAAAATATCTGTACTTCTACTCCTTACTTTTACCAAAACAGGCTCGTTACTTTTTTTTGCATTGACGGGGTAGGATAACGTCTATAATATTAACCAGTAGGGGGCGCTGATGTGCCGAGTACAGTCCCATATACATATTAATATACCTATATACCAGTTAATAAGTGGATTTCATTTAGTCCCGAGATATAAGATAAATTAGGCTAGTTGTTAATTTATTCGAGCAATAACATTGACAAACTAACAATGAAAAAATGCATTTTACATACAATTTTATTTGTAGTACTTTGTACTTTATACTTTCAAAAATACTTTTGAGTACATTTTAGAGCATGCACTTTTTACTTTCGAAAATACTTTTTGAGTACATTTCTGAGCCTCCACTACTTTACTTGAGTAGCTATTTGGATCAGTACTTTGTAGTCTTACTCAAGTTGTTTTTTTACAAATGTATTTTACTCTTACTCAAGTAAGAAATCCCGGTACTTTTGCCATCTCTGAACACAACAACAAACAAACATACACAGCCGAAAACATAAACTCTATGGCTGAGGTTGAAATTCTGTTTTTTTTCAGTACGAAAATGAGTGCTGCCGCTAATGCATATTTTAGTCATTTCAAAGTCTTTCGGTTTGAGTAATATGCCATTGTTGTGAGACTTCAGACTTTGAGAGAACCTTGACTTTGTTACCTCCACTAAGAAGATGATCCAGATCAGTATCCTGTTATTTATTTATTCATTTATTTTACGATTCTTCACAAAATGACTCAAAAAGTTATCAATCGATTTTGATCAATGGACAAAATTTTTCCAGAGTTGGGTGTTGACTCAAGGAGCAATCCATTAAAATGTAAAGATGATCTCCATCACCATCCAAATCTAAGTAAAGAATGGGCAGGTTTTTAAGCATTTTTACTCGATGTTAGGTCACTTTTTTGAGGGATATTGCTTTCAATTGCATCATGGCAAAATACAGCTGATTCAGAATTTTGGCAAAATACTTGATTACTAAAATATTCAAGAGGCCAACCTCATACATACTTTTATTACATGTCCCCCCAGGTTGTTGCCGCTCTGGGAAGGGGGTCTTCCAATATCTGTTAACCCGATTCAAGACAATCAGGATATAGAGATAAGTACCACGTCCGAGCATGCATCCATGGATTTCATTGATAATTAGATAGAAATTGTTATATGTTTACACTTTTGCCATAAAGGCACACTTCAACTACAGTATTATTTTGAGCCCCAAATACAGGGTTTTAAACCCTCCTTTGTCTACCTCTCTCGGTCATAACTGTTCTCTACACATGTACTTCTAATGTAGGGTAAAAATATGGACTTTGAAAACACGTACACGTGTACACAAATCACGCCCTTAGCTCCATATTTGGAAACGAGGTATCCCCGAACACGCCCTTAGCTCCATATTTGGAAACTGGGTGTCCCCGAACCTCCACGGACCGCCCGAGATATGGGTACTCTCTCAACAATGGCAGAGCCCAGAACACGACTCCTGGCGTATTCAACTCAAAGTTCCACGCGCGCTGCGTCTACTTTATATACAGCCTATGATTCCGATCCCTTTGAAGCGGATCCATGCAGGTCTTTAGAGATGGCAAATCCAGTTCCTGAAAGTAAAAGTCCTGCCATGTTTTGGCACTGCAAATAGTAGCTGCTCCTAATTAGAGAAGCTCTTCAGTTGGGGTGATCTGCTAATCAGTGACACTTGTTTTTAGTGCATTTCTATGCTGGGTAGAAGCCAAAATGTGGCAGGACTTTTACTTTCTGGAGCTGGATTTGCCATCTCTGGTCTTTACGTGAGCACTTTTAGAATCGGATCCACCTACGAGCGGATTATATTTAGGCTTTTTGGCTAATGAGAGTGTGTGCCTCCTAGTGACCAAACGTTGCAGTAATTCTGCTAAAATGCAGCAGTGTTAAATTATTTAACGCACAACATGTTAATGATTTAGAGCCGCTCTCTGCCCCATGGCCATCTGCCTTTCTTTCTGTGATTATGCAGGACGGCCGGCAGCTCATGCAGATGTTAAATATTGTATCGGCGGCGGCCAGCAGACGGTGCTCTCAGCAGGGAAGCTGAGCGGTGTCAGGAGTTTAAAAACAGGAAATGAGACATTGAACATGTGCTCAGTTGTTGTTGTTTTTTTCACTCCAAAAGGCGAGGTCAGGGGCGCCTGCAGCTGTACTGTACACAATGGCTGTGTCCGAAATCGCTCCCTATCCCCCATAGTGCACTATATGGGGTGCACGCCATTTTGTAGGGGTGTCCGAATTCTCTATATACCCTATATAGTGCACTGAAAGTATCCCACGATGCACTGCAAAAAGTAGTGAGCATCGGATGTACCCTAGATGGAGCAATATAACCCATGATGCATTGCGAGACGTTTTAAAAATGACCTAAACTTAATAAAAATTACACGGCGGGAGTAAATAGCAACCGACTGCGGCAAATCGTTATAAATGTTATAAAAAGTTCTTTTGACTTTTTCTGATGATTGTTGAATTTTATAATAATATTTTTCATAATTATAATTCATATTCATTTCTTATTTATATAAATCTTGTCCGTTGCTGTTGAGTGCACTTTATGGGGGGTAGGGAGTAGGGAATAGGGAGCGATTTCGGAGCAGCCACTGTGTGAACATTTGAGTTCTTTTGTTTTGTTTAAATCATTAGCTACTTTAAGACGTTGGACATCCCTGGAATCTGGTCAGAACATACCTTTACATGTGTATTTTTTTCCATATGGATGAAAATAGATACGCAATTGCATTACCGTCACCATGGTGGCGGTAATACAAATCTGATTTCTGCTATGGATGCGTCCCTGCATACTGCTTATGTGCAGTCCTATATATACACAGGATACTTACTCTAAATCGAAACAGTTGCCAATTTCCGGTCTGTTGCAGACTAATTTCAAATTGGTATTCCTTTCCAGTGCAATGATGTGTGTGTGTGTGCTAGCTGCTCAATCTCAGCTTGTATCTGACAGGAGATATTTTATTCAGATTGGCTGGTGACGGAGAGAGCACCGTATTTCTCAGCGTTGCAATTTGGGTCCCGTGCTGACTGTTTGGATCGTTAAGACGGGAGTGAGTGACGCAACTAATTAGTGGTTTGTTTTTCACTCTCTGGGCATACGACTAGCTTGGCACTGTGTGCGTATTTGTTTGTGTTTCTGTCTGTGTGTGTTTGTATGTGTGCCTATGTTTTTATGTTTCTGTTTGTATGCATGTTTGTCTGTGCGTGTTGGTGTGTATCTGTGTGTTTGCTTGTTGGAATGCATGTCAAATTTCACACGCTTACCTCATCGGTTCCTGTGGCAGGGGGCTGGGTGCGAGTAGCCTGGTAAGCCAGAACCAGCAAATCGTCCACACATCGCACACGACGAGGCAGTCCAGTAGCATAATCCAGACCAAATTATCGTTTTTGTCACGTGCGATGCGTCACGATTCCTTTGACCTGGCTCGTCTGGCTAGGTGGCAGGGGGTATGACCAAAGTGTTCCATGTCCATTAGTCATGGGCTTTTCTGATATAATAATAATAATAATAATAATAATAATAATAATAATAATAATAATAATATTGTTTGTGTATTGTGTGACATTGTCTGATGTTCATTGTACATATGGGGTAGAGACTTTTTAAAATCCGGCACGTCCCAGTGTCATGGTTTTTACCAACATGTGATTGTTTTTTCAACACCCATAGAAAATGAAGTTATGTGCCCCTCTCAAACATAGCAAAGGAAACTTCAGACTTTCCTTTATCATCATATAAAACCCATTTTTTCTGTCTTTTTCCATTCTTCAGTTATAGCCTCCAGAACAGGGGTTGGTATCACTGAAAAATGCTCATTTCTCACAAAATCTTCAGTAAATGTGGGTGGAGTGCTGACGGTGGCTGCTGGGTAGTGGTATACACTGCCGCTATAGGCCCCAGATGTGCTGTATGGCGTGCTCTGGAGGACAGATCGAGGTACTGCACCCAATCTATTTTTTTTTTTAAATAAAAACCAAAGACGCAACGTGTCTTTGGCACTCAGCGTTACTATTCACAAAAACGCGGGAACGCGTCGTTGACTTAAGTAGATATTTTGATCAGTAATTTGTAAAGTTACTGCAGTTGTATGTTTTACTTTTACTCAAGTAAGATATCTGGGTACTTTTGCACCTCTCTGATCATAAGGGTGTTGGGAGCAGACCCGCACGAGAACCCATTCAGGTGTGGAATAGCACAAGGCAAGTAACCACCATCCCCTTTTAATGACATGATGGACGTGTGCTCGCTCTGAATAGACTTTATTTTGGTTCGAAAACAACGCACGGGGAAAGAGACCGGAAGCTTCTTCACAATAGTTATGTGCATCGTATCCTTCTTTGTCCTCTATCGTCGTTCTGTTTCTTTGTTGCTCCCACCATCTGTGTGTGAGGTCTGTACGCTATCTGCATTCATAGGCATGCGCCTCTCTGTCCAGGTGTGTGTTTGTGTGCGCGTGTCTCTGTATATGAAATTATAATATGGGAGACGTGGTGAAGGTGAGGTAGATTATGGCTGGGTGGGGAGAAGAACGCGTCAGCAGCTGTCATACATTGAGTATACAAACACACACACACACACACTCACCAGAGAAGACGGAGAAGTGATAATAATGTTTTATTGTCTTATTGTTTTGTAGTTGTATGCATGTCATTGAATATTAAGTCAACATCTCATATGCATTCTAAAGTCAGATGGCGTTGCCCACAAGGTTTTTAGAACAACTAACTATAACCACGTTACATAAATCGGAGAAAGTAAATCGGGGAGTTGATCTTTCAGCCAATCAAGAACAATATATATTAATGTTCCCTCTTCGGATTTGGTAATACGAGGGGCCTCAGTATCAGAGGCAGAGAGTTAGATCAGAGTGGAACCTGCCTATTTGTCATTAGACCTGAGGCCTGTGAGCATAGCTTAGCATGCTAATTTAGCTAGCGATGGTAATCCACCAGCTGTTTTTAATGCTGTGTCTCACCTCATCTTTCCTGCAAGCATGACACCTGTTGGAAATGCTTTTATTTTGTTTCATGGTTTTGTTGTTTTATTGTCATATTGTGCCAGTGCTTTATAATTTAATCAATTTAATTCAGCTTTATTTGCGCTTTATTGCACACAGTAGTACGCGCACATGGTCAGGAAGCTACAAGACTAACAACAGCATCCATAAGTCTGCTTTATATGAGTGCAAAGTCTCAGAGATCTGCTTTCGATTACTGCCGTTATTGGATTTCCAGCCTGCAGAATTATTTGTACTTCTTTGCGATCTGTGAGTCCTCACATTGTTACAAGTCAGCGGGGACAGCTGGACGAACGGCGCACGTCGTCCGCGGACCGCCCATCTCCTTCGGCAACCTGCTCGTCCGCGGAGCCCCCAGCGCAGCCAGCTGTCCCCCATCAGCCATCAGCGGTCCGTCTCCTCCTTAAAAGGCCACGCCCAATCCCGGAGAGACCCAGCCCCATATTCTCAGACCAGGTACGCATTCTGGTCGAGCACGTCACTCGCCAGTGTCAGTGAACGTTTGCGGCCAAGGTATAGACAAATTTGGCAGGTACTTCCGGTAAGAATTGTAGGCTGCATATGACTTTTCGCTGCCGTTACGTCGCCGTGTTCTGACTTATTTTTGAACTTGTCTATTTAATGGGACAGTAGACACCTATTGTGTTATTCAAAAAATGACGGTGGTAACTTGCGATGTGCTATTCGACACCCTAATGTTCCAGTGTGGATCTATGCCTCACAAACACAGCCATACCATTGGTCTAGAAGTGTGACCACACTGAGTGAGTAACTTCAAGTTGTATTTTCAAAATGTCAGCCCCCGGTTTTTAGCATGTAAACTCGTCTATACAAATTCTGTTACTCAGTTTTATTCGGAATTAGATGTGGTAGAATTAGAAATGTGTGGTGTTAATTGTTTCCTACTGCACTCAAATTTCGGTTTGAGTTCGGTCTCCGACACTACACTGACACTGTCTACGAGTTATTATCCATACAATAATTCACATGTAAATGCTGCGGCTACAATCTGAACAATGGCATCTGTGACATACCGCCGCTGTGCCCTCTAGAGGCTAATCATCCACTGCACGCAAAGCTGCTACATTGTGCGTACGCCACCCATTGTCCCAAAAGCATAAATCCACGGGAAAATACGGGCGCCCCGGCGGCGGCAGCAGCAGCGCGCGGTACTGTACCCGACGGAGCCGATCGTCGCGTCGATAATTGCAATTGTCGCCGGAGCGCGCTTCTTAATAGCGGCAGATTGATGTAAGGGCGTCCAATACGGAATCTATTCTACACACTCAACAATGAGAACATAATGCTAATTCAATAGCGTGGTGGCGGTGCAGGGCGTCCAATTCGCGCTCACTGTGTTCCGTCACAAATGATTGACTCGTTGACACAATAGGGCTTCCGTTCATTCAACAAAAAAAATAAACGTAGAATGCTGAAGTTAGCCAAATAGCGTTTTTCTTTTTTTTTTGTGCTGGCGTCAGGGGTAATGATGGTGTTTATTTTGCTGTGGTTGGGGACGTGCCTGATGCGTATTGATATTTCCATTGTGGTCGGTTGGCTACCCTATCCCCCGGCTGTGCCTTGTGGGCCGGAAAACTGACTGCAGCATTTTTTTATTTTTTTAGCATTCAAGATATTGTTGAATGATCATTTGTGGGATTTTTTTTCTTCTTTTCTTGTTTTTCTTTGGGAACAGAGATGTAGGAAAGCACCAATAAAACACATAATTTTCCCCAGAAAGTACAGATCATTTTCTTTATTTTAGCAAGTGTTTAAGTGTCTCGTGATGGGTGCCCACTCTCCAGGGAAAGTTTAAAATGCATATATGTGTGTGTGTGTGTGTGTGTGCGTCATAGGTAAGGTCCAGCATACCGGAACCGCGGCCTTTCCATGCCGAAATGGCGGCGCTTCTGCGTCCGGGCATTTGCAAATTACAGATTTGTCAGAAAGCAGAAACGTCAGAACTCGGTGTAGTCGAAATGGAGGCGTGCACCCGACACGGCTAAGATCAGGGGAAGAACATATTTCAGTATGAATTTTGAGTTGCATTTTGTTTTAAATCATGCAGTGGCAATTTTGTGTTGTTTATTATTAACAACTGTTTAGTTGTCCTTGCCTGCAGGCCTATGTTTAACGTTTTCGTTCTCGGAACCGTTCCACCACCAAAATATTGGTCCTGAACCGGTTTGGAACGCAAAAATTTTGCTCGTTCTTAAAGTTCCTTATATTGTGCAATGTTACGTTTAGATATAGTTAATAGAAAATATATTTGGTGGACTTTGAAATTTCACTAAAACTGTATTAACGTGAAACTGGGTTTAAAATGCCATTACATTATTCACTTCCTCGTCTGCCCACAAGATGGAGCCACAAATGGCTTCACAACTGACAGTGAAAGTTGGATGCACAACCGAAAATAGTCTCCCAGACATAGGAAATGTTCAAATATATAGAGAACGGGAAAAAAATGTTTTCAACCGGTTTTGTGGATTTCATAATGTTCCGTTTTTGTTCTGGAACAGTTGAAATCTTTCTTCGTTTCCGCTCCTCATAAAATTCCATAAAGTTCTGTTCGTTTTCGGTTTTCCTTCTTGAACCGGTTCGGAGCCCTGGTCTGAAGTCCATCAAATCCAAAAATCTGATCCTCGGCTCCGTTTTTCTGCCGACCAATCAGAGCCGCGTTGAGGCAGGCTCCCTGCGACACAAGATGCTTCCTTCTCCGTCACTTGACACGCCTAATGTGCTGTGATTGGATAACTTTGATGTTTACTAAAATAATAATGCCCCCCCACCCTCCAACCACACGCCTCATCCCATTTCAATCCCATCGACTCCAGACCCAAACGCACGTTCGAGCGATGCGTGGACGATTCGTTTGGTTTGGCTTGCCGGGCTACACCATAAGTAATCAGGGAACGAACACGTCCGGACGTGTCCCCGAAATCCGCCCTTGTTGAACTCCATTAGTATGCTGGCCAAACCAGCACTTTGGTCTATTTGTTATCATTTGGAGCTATTTGTTGTCTGCTCAGCAGGCTTAATTGGCGATCCAATTTGTTGGAACAAAGACGTTGTAGCTTCTAGTATTTTTCCATTAAGACAATGATTTGCTTGTTGGGGTTTCCTCGCCGACAGCGCCCTGCGGATCATCAAAGGGGCGCTTGGAAATGGATGCTCAAAGAAAAAGTGTGTGTGTGTTGGGTTGGTGCTTATAATGTACTGTCTCTTGTTGTTAAGGAACCTGTGTTGCTCTGCATGAAAGGTGCTTTATAAATAAAGTTTGATTTTATTAGAAGTTCTATAGACAAGTTCTGCGGGTAGTTCTGATTAAATTTCTAGACTGAAAATGACTTCCGGTGTCATTCATTTTGCCTATTTTGAACCTCGACTATTTTGAACCTGTCTATTTCAGTGGGAGCACACAACTATCACGTTGTTCAAAATTGATGGTGGTGAGTTTGGTAACTAGTACTGTGCTATTCCACACCCAAATGTGGATGAGGATAGTGTGGATCTATGCCCCAAAACGGCATGATTCAATAATCTGCCCAACCCACTCCATTTACTCATTTTAGTCGGAGTTACTGGTGCAAGCAGCCATCCTATTGGTCCAGAAGAACTAGTGACCACATTGGTGACTGGTGAGTAACTTCAAGTCGTATCTTGACTGTATTTGATCAATATTTCTGCAAAGTGGTGAGCGAACCGGAGTTGATGTGTGTAATTGATCACAGAGCAAGCTGTAGTGAGCAGATTTTGAACCGGTGTGGGTTTTGTGTGACAAATTTAACCACTTCGTTCCACTATGACTTTACTGTATACAGGCAGCTCTACAGACACTGGAAGTGCGTTTCAGACGGTCGGACAAATTGTCAGCCTCTTGTTTTGGGGCGCGTAAACTTGTGTATAGGTTGAGTAATTCATATGAAAGTATCCATCTATTCCACTCCAGCTTGTGCAACAGCAGTGGTTCTCACAGCGTTCTATCCATCTTCCTAATTCTTCGTAATGAGAACAAGTGTCATAATGAGTCTTTTCACACAGTCATTTGACATTGGCGCCGACATTACGTGACGTCAACGCGCCTGGCGATGGAGTGGGAGAAATTCTCGTATCTACATCCGTCATCATCTCAGGGTGCACCTGGTGCGAGATGCGATGCATCAGCACCGATCCGGCGTTGCTATGGCAACACAAGTGATATAGTTCCATGATGCCGGTTGATGAATAACTGGTTTCATTCAGGTGAAAATGATTGGATATTATTGGCCTGTAATATCCGTTTTTACCCAAGTGAGTTGGAAAGCATGGTGGTTTCTTGTCGGACCATTTAAATACTAATCATCATGTAAATGGAGCATCTTTTTCTGTAGAAATTAGATTTCCAAACTTCTTGTTCCCTGGTGCTGATACGATTCTGCAGTCTTACTCTTTACTGCTCCCACTATTTCCAGTGGTAGTGTTCTGTTTTTTCAGGATAGCTAAGCTCTTTGATTGCCGAATCCGGCACAACAGGTGTATCATCTCTCTGCAACGTGTGTGTGTGTGTCACGGACATAGGTGAGTACTTGACAGAGGTGGAAAGAGTACTGAAAAATTGTAAAAGTATCTTTAGTTTGCTTAAATTGTACTAAGAGTAAAAGTAAAATTACCTATCTCGAAATGTACTTGAGTAAAAGTACAAATTAAATTAGAAGTTATTGCGACATGAAAACTCGGGACGTTGACGTGTAAGTCGACCACGCTACCACTGCGCTATATACGCTGATGCAAAAATTGGGAGCAGACAACCTTAACTTGCTGTCGGCGTCGCGCCCGACATGTCTTAATTCCGAAACATCCCGAATGCGATCGGAATCATTCGGAAATGGCACCGCTGGTCAAAAATGGCATCGGCCGCTTGGGAGACTAAATTCGCCTCGGGCGGAGCTGCGGGTAAACACGGCCACACGTGACGTCCGCGGGCTCCGCCCCAGTGCAGCTGATAATTAAAGAATAATGCATAGTTCAAATAGATATAAAGATGCCAGTGTGAGAGACACAGTGAATACTCGGAAGAAAGCGCCCTCTAGCGATTCATATAAATGAATAGAAAGTCGCATTATAGTGAAATGACCCTGCTCACAACAACTATATTATAAACAGTATTTTAATGTAACTGGCAGCGCGGCTTGGGCTAAGTTCACCTTTCTTCATTAAAAGTTTTTTAAGCAAAGCCCGTCTCTCTCTCTCTCTCTCTCTCTCTCCTTTCGGCCCCGCACGAATGCACCTGCATCAATGCACCACGTCGAGCAATTACATTTTAAGCGGAGGAAACGGCATGCTGCGCGGAGGTGCGGTAACGTCTGTTAGCCAATGGACGTTACCGCGTTGGCAACCAACAGCGTGGGTGGGAATCGCGCGTAAGGGTGCTGACCATTGTCCTAAGTCAAACTTGCCGTTGCGTGTTCTTATGACCTGGCAAAAAAGTGATTCTCTCTACGTCTCCCTATGCCTCTCTCTTCTCTCTCTGTCTCCTTCCCTCTGTTTCTCTCTGTTTCTGTCTCTCCCTCTTTTCTTCCGCTCTCCCACTCTCCCTTTTCTCTGAATCTCTCTCTCTGTCTTCTTCTCTTTCTCTCTGCCTTCCCCTCTCTGTCTGCCTCCCTCTGTCTGCCTCTCAGTTTCTGTCTCTGTCTCCCTCTACGTCTTCTTTCTATTCTCTCTCATAACCTTCTGGCCTGCGACAGGAAGCCATTAGTTACCATGGAGATCAAATACAGCAGATGCCTCACCGGCGTTGCTATGACAACGTCATGTCTCTGGAGAGGGAAACGACAGTGTTCAGTTAGTTAATGTTGTCATAATGGGTCATAAATTATTAATGATCACAATGCAGATTTGTATCATGACCCCCTTTGATGTCTGTCTGCCGGCTTGTGTGTCTGTGCGTGTTTGTGTGGATAGATTTCCTTGTTGACATGTTGCTCGTAGAGTGTGTGTTTGTTTAGTGTTTGTTTACCTGTGGAAACACGCAAACACGTGTGTAAACATGTCTACACACATCCACTTTCACTCAGTGTCTCACTTGAAAAGAGTTTGCTTGCGATTAAAAAACGGTCGCTTAGCTACCTCGAGATGGCTAGCTGTGTAATATGTTTAGAATGGTACCCCATACAGTTCACATCCGCAAAGATTTTTTAAATGTTTTTTCCAAGCTTTATTTATTTATTAGGGTTAGTGGAAACAGGTGAAGATGGGGGGCAGACATGTGGGAAATACATCGGTGGCGAGATTCGAACCACAGAGTCACCGCGCCACTGAGGCATATGTGTGCTTTCCAGCGCTCTGCCTAACCAACTGAGCTACTGGGCAGCACCACATCTGCAAAGAAGCATTTGACAGTTGATCATCATCATCGTCACTCCCGCTCCCAGTCTGGCTGACCGTTGCGGTGCCACTGGAGCCTTTGCAACCAGCTCTCTCCATCTCTCTCTGTCCTCGGTCACTCACATGGTGTCACTCAGCCTGCAACATGTCCACTCTCGGACGTTGTCTTCCCATTGCTTTCTCTGTCTTCCTCTCCGCCTTCCACCTGGCACTGTGCCTTGAAGGATTGTTTTTGAGAGTCCTTGGGATCTTGTGACATGTCCGTTACCATTTTAGTTTTCATTATTGGACTTTGGTTAGAAGATCTGCAAAAACGAATTTGACAGTTAGTAGTAGTAGTAGTAGTAGTAGTAGTAGTAGTAGTAGTAGTAGTAGTAGTAGTAGTAATAATAATAATAATAATAATAATAATAATAATAATAATAATAATAATAAAATAACCTACATCACCAGAGAGCAGCATAGATATAGAATAGAGAGAGTGAGGGCATCCAGCGCACCCAACAGTTGCATTGCACTAAACATATTTGCATGCTCTTGTGTTCCTTTGCCCTCCTTTGTTTTTTATGTAACACACTTGGGGCCGTGTCCGCCTCAAATCACGTTAATCAGAGGTTAATAAATCTTTCCCCTAGTTACAAAGTATATGCAGGCTGCCAGTGCACTGGGCACATGCATCTAGGGGTGCAACGATTAGTCGATTAAATCGGTGACTAATCGATTAATTTTATAATCGACAATTAATCTAATAAATGATAATCGTCAAATAATTGAATCATTGTTATTGTCATCAGTTTTGAGCTGATGGTTCCTCCATTTATCCACAAAATTTGATATCAATTCATAATTTCAGAAAATATGAAACATTAGATGCACATAAATGATATGAATATAAACGTAAACGTAAACGTACTTTATTTCGTCACAGATACAGTGAAATTCATCCTCCGCATTGAACCCATCCCTGAGGAGCGGTGGGCAGCCGCGTGCGCAGCGCCCGGGGGCCAACTCCAGATTCTGAGCCAGGGGCACTGAATGGAGCAGGTTAACTGGAACATGTTTTTGGTGGTGGGGGAAAACGGAGTGCCCAGAGGAAACCCACGCAGACACGGGGAGAACATGTAAACTCCACACAGAAAGGACCTGTCCGGGTTGGGATTCGAACCCAATTAGCTCCCGGGTTGACCCGCGTCC
>OMKY01208939.1:0-20034 GCA_900302395.1 Bregmaceros cantori
CACACGCCCGCACTTCATAGACGTGATGTTAATTTAAATCCTGAAGTTTAAAAACAGTAATCAGGAAACGACAGGGTACTGAGTGAATTAGTGAACTCGGAGCGGGAAGAAAACATAGCAGACAATACCAGTGGTGCGTTATGTGCTCCAAAGAAAGCGGAGAGTTGGGCGCACCATGCATGAACCTAATGCACTTTGCATTCATGTACGACGCAATTTGTTTATTTTTTAAATTGTGCACGTTTTGGAGAGAGGAGTTTTCAGGGAATCCAAATATGTGTTCGTTAGTGGGCGGGTACGGGTGATGTGCTTCTCAAAAAAACGGACCCGTGCAGGACTCGTTGGGTCGTTTTTACTTGTTTTCCCGTGCGTTCCGGCACCTGAGTCCATGTCGCCATCGACTTGCTGTTGTATGTAATTTTGTTCCGGCACCTGGTAATTTACAAATTAAGCACTGGTAACGACCCTCTTTTGGGAAAAGTAATGAGTAGAAGTACTGATGTATCTTTACACTAACATGACAAGTGAAGAGTACATTTCAGAGCCTGTACTTTTTACTTTCAAAAATAATTTTGAGTATATTTCCGAGTCTGTACTTTTTACTTTGACTTGAGTAGATATTTGTCAGTCCTTTGTAATCTTACTCAAGTTCTTTTTAACCTTTTTCTTTTTTACAAATGTATTACTTTTACTCAAGTAAGAAATCTGGGTACTCTTGCCCTCTCTCACTGTGTAAATAAAGCAAAAAAAATGCAATTCATAGTCCAATGAGTCCATTGTATTAAATATACACAAATATAAAAACAAAATGGGGGGCACGGTAGCAGAGTGGTTATAGAGTGCGCCACCCGCACCATAGGTCCAGCAGTACCGCGGGTTCTAATCCCCTCTCAGGCTTTTCTGCAACATCTTCCCCCGACTCTTCATCCCAGTTTCCAATTAAATCCAGTCACTATCTCTCTCAATTAATAATGAAAAATGACGCTTGCGCCCAAACAATACATTTAGAAACTAGAAGCACTCAGAGATTGCAAACCTGTGCCGTATTGGGTACAAAGAAATAGTACTTTTAGTGCTAGCAGTATGTGTGGCAAGCCATTATCAATGCAAGTACTCGTAATAGCCTAGCGAGCCAGAACCAAAGTATCGTCCACGCATCGCACAAAACATAACCTGCTCCGCCCTGGCACAGGTAAATATTACAAAACAAAATGAAACTCGGCTCATCAGGTTGTTTTCCAAAATTGGGCCATTGCCTGAGAAATGATGGGGTGGCGCACGCGAAACTATTACATCCCTGACACATATGATATATAATACGGCTGTTGCACGGCTTGGCATTATGATGCTATCATCGCGTTCAGACAGGGAGAGAGCGACATTTGCATAACATTGTCCATTTAAGGGTCTCCTACGCGCAAAACAATGGGGGTCATTTTGTCCCGCAGTTCTGTTGGTCACTTCCGTTGCCTTATTGTTGCCTATGCCAACTCTGTTACTGGACTGAGGTCGAAGCACACAAAACACACAAAACGCACACCGTTTTAAATAACGCGGTAGGTGTCTGTTCCCACTGAGTAGACATGTTGAAAAATAGTTCAAAACACGTCGAAACAAATGGGATCGAAGTGATCGAAGTGCAAATTTAACCGGAAGTACCCCCGAACTCATCTATATAATGGACCTGAAGTGGTAGGTAAAACCACTTTACCGTACATATACAACGTAAAGACAATGATCATAGTTATGCTATCAATCGCTAGAAGATGGCAGCCTATTACCATGGATAAATCAATCATAGAATACTTTTACACGAGCAATGTTATGCAGATATCACTCTCTGCCTGTTCGTCTGACCGTGATGCTACCATCAAAATGTCTGCCGCCCCAAATCGCGACGCCACATGCAACAGTTCTATAGTAACACTAACTTCATTATACAAGTGTGTCGCCATTCCCATTGAAGCCTGGCACGTTGACGTCTTTAATAAAAAGTTGCAGCATCCGCTGCTCGTGTTGCACATCAAATGTGCTCGCCATTATTGGAACGCTTTGCTCGCCCCGTCAGACTGTTGTTTTTTTTCTTGTTGGCTTGAATTACAGCTGTGTTACCGCAACGCTGTGAGTGCTGAATAAGCCAACATTGCAGTACCCGATTAAGGCGTTGCATCAGTGTTCAACATTAACGTATATCATGGAAATTGCGGCTTGAAGTTTGTTTGCATTTCATGCCCAACCCTCTTTCCCCTCCCCCGTGATCTCTGGAGCTTCAAATCAACCTAAAGCTTCACGTGATGCAAGAGCTTAGCGCAGTCAGCTAATGGAAGTTGTAGCAGCTGAAGGGTATGTTGTCATCAACATTCAATTACTCTAAACGTGGTTGGGTGACCATCATTCAGGCGTGGCGGAGGTCTCCTTCCAGCTGGACGTACTTGATGGCGCTCAGTTTGGTGAACATGGGACGGTGTTTGTAAAAGCTCAGACTCTTCTGGTTGACCTGAACAGTATAGCCCATGTGGGTGACTCTAACCACCATCTGTGGAGAACAGTGGTGATTGCTTTAAGGCTGCAGACCAAGCCCAGATTATACTAATATAATCTAATACTACCCCTAGCTTCAGCTCTAGCCCTTAACCCTAAGTATTGTAGCCGAGCCACGTGACGAGGCTCGCGGATGACAGCGCAGCGCGTGTCCCGCTCTCCGGAGCCCAGCCAGGCAACGAGGCTCGCGGGTTACAGGGCAGCGCGGGTCCCACTAAATTCACAATAATCGACTTCGATGGTCTAAAAATTGCCGTTTTAACGTAATAACTTTGATTATTTTATTAATGTATTATTCGTTCATTTTAGCCCTAAACATTACAAATTGTTGGGACATTTTCTACTGTTCTAAAATTATTTTTATTTATTTGTATGCAAAATATCACAATTTCATACACCAGTGGTGTCACCCCAACTTTAAGGCTAGGGGTATGTGGTAGGAGGTTAGGGATTAGGGGCTAGGATTTTGGAGGCATGCGAACAAAATAAGCTGATTGCTTTTTGGGTTTGCACTTTACATCATGGCAATTCGGAATTGAGAGTGATACCACTCATCTCAAGGTTGGATTCAGATTCCACCAGGACGGAGTCGGGTGCCGGTAAGGCATCCTGGAGTTCAGACGTCAACAAGGTCTGATGGGCGACTTATGGACAACGCGTCTCGAGAGGCACCGTTCGTCCGTTGAGTCGTGACATTCCCTTACATGATAATAGTCACAAAATCCTGCCTGATGTCTCCCAACTAAGTGAAGTATATCATGTAGTCTAGTATGTCCAAGGTGTAGTCTTGCCCTCTACGACTCCCTAACTATCTACATTTTACTTTAACTCATTCAGTGCCAGCGGCATTGGCTGAGACACGGGGGAATTCAGTGTTCCCTCTCTTTCTACTTTGCTGCTTGAAGAATGAAGAGCTTTATGCTAGAGGCTGTGTTCCTCATTCTACACATACCTCTACAAGACGGTCATTTTGTTGAGACAAACGGAGTGAAAAATCCCGCCGGGCTCAAGCGGACGAGTGTCTGCAGCCATGGGGCCAAACGGAGTGACTCTGTCTATTGAACATCAACAACCAACGGTTCAAACATTTTTCAAAGTAAAAAAAAACAAAAAACATTTTTATTATTAACAAAGATTTGAGAGCCACAAACAAAAATCTCATCCTACTGCAACTACCTAAGTAAGTCCAGTTTATGTTGTCAATATCCATCTGGATCAGGGTTTTGAACCAATATTTTTTCCCAATTGGTTCGTTCTGAGCAGAAACGGAATTATAATGTTTTCGTTTATGAGTTCCACCAATAAATTGACTTTCCCGAACCAGTTAGAGCGGTCGATTTTGTTCCTGTCAGCTGAAACAGTTTGAATTCAAGTTGATGCTTGTCGGGAGCGGAGGGGCGGTGCTCGGCGGTGCGGTGGGGGTAGGGGGCTGGAAATGGAAGGCACACAGCAGCAGAGACTGGCGAAGCAGCAGGCATCTATAGGTTGTGTTTCAACGAAAACTTTAAGGAATGAAATAAAACCGGTATTAACCGGTTAGCACTATTTTTAAGTATGTGTTACTGTAACAGAACATACAAAATAATGTTTCCGGTTTCGTTTCTGTTCCCTGTCCAAAGTCCTGATTTGGACGCATCGATTCTAGATTGACCGACCATGCCTTTGCGTATGTGAGCAGACCAAAGTTTTCTGAACCACTCTTTCAGTCTCCAGACTTTAGAACCATCCACAGTCCCTTCCTACGCTTTGGGAAATTCTTGTAATACAACTACACACAAGGCTGTATTGCATACTGCCTAAGCTTAAACGTTGGTCTCAGTGTCCACGGGGTGTGCCAGTCACACTGCCAAAGAACTTGGGTCAGTGGTCGGTTGGCTGGTGCCTTGGCATCTCAGAGATTCTCCCTCTTCCAAATGTGCTGTGGATTGATCGTCAGTCCTGCGGAACAGCTTCTGGAAGAACGTCAACTCATTCGGGTCATGTGGTTCCGGGCAGTACACATACTGGTACAGGACAGCCGCCAGTATTCCACCGAGGATCGGTCCCACCCAATACACCTGTAGCACCAGACAACAAAGGCATTTTCAGAGACTTGGAATTGAAAGTGAGCGTGACTGGACTGGTGGTACATCAAAATCGGGAGTTAATAGATATATGCAGGGCTCCAAACTGGTTCAGGTAATGAAAACGAAAACCAACAGAATTTTAAGGAATTGTATGAGGAGCGGAAATGGAAACGAAAAAACATTTCTTTAACTGTTCCTGAACAGAAACAGAGCTTTATGAAATCCACAAAACCGGTTAAAAACATTTTTTTCTGTTCTCTATATATTTGAACATTTCCTATGTCTGGGAGACTATTTTCGGTTGTGCATCCATCCAACTTTCACAGTCAGTCATCAAGCCCCATGCATCGGTGGCTCCATTTTGTGGACAGACAAGGAAGCAAATGTCATGGTGTTTTAAACCCGGTTTCACGTTAATACAGTTGCATTTAAGTTTGAAAGTCCACCAAACATATTTTGTATGAACTATATCTAAACGCAACATTGCACAATATAAGGAACTTTAAGAACGAACCAAATGTTTGCGTTCCGAACCGGTTCAGGACCGATATTTTGGTGGCGGAGCGTTTCCGAGCACGAAAACGTTAAAGATAAGTCTGCCTTTTTAACTTTTTTCTGAACTTTTTAAAAATAATTTCGTTTTCAAGCCCTGGATATATGGATTCAGAAATTAACTTTGTCGATATGCATCACGATTCATCACTATCGCCGTTTGCCTGCGGTGAAGACGATGGATTGCGCAATCTCTCTCCAGCAGTTACGGTCCAGCATTGCCGTTGTCAGGTCATGTACGCTTGTAAGTTTGTGTCTGTGATTAATGACAAGACATTCAATTTATTTTCTTCGAGTTTGTCGATCTTCAGAATGGCGAGCTGTGTGCAGGAAGCTCTATATGTGTGAAGCTTCAAGAGTACAGACACTTCAAGTCAGTTTACGAGTAGTTTGCCCATTGGCCCAACTTGGGCCGTACCAATGGGCAAGTGTCAGGGTGGCAAGTGTGAGGCTGGCTCAATTGTTTAGTAACTGCTGTGTGTCTGTGTGTCATCTCTCACCCATAGGTGATTAAACGCATCCGTGGCTTTACCACCTATCAAAGCTGTTCCAAGCGATCTCGCTGGGTTCATGCTGGCGCCAGTCGCTGGTAGCTGAAAGTACACAACCATTGGTGTCAGCTACTAAGTTACAGGCTCTGAAATCGATCCCTATTCAGTACATAGCGCATTATAAAAGGTGCATGCCATTTTAAAGCAGTGTCCAAATATATAGTGCACCGTTCTGAGATAACTCCATTCTGATAGTTCAAATCCCAAAAACATCAGCTTATTTTGCTAGGGTTAGGTTAGAGTTTTGGAGGGACTATGGGTTAGCTTAGTGTTAGGTTAGGGTTTTGGAGGGACCCTAACAAAATAAGCGGATCGTTTTTTGGATTTGCACTTTACATCACGGAATGCATTTCGGAATGCAAAGGCTTCAGAATGCAGGCAAGTAACCAGTGCACTCAATATATCCCATAATGCACCGTGAAAAGTCGTGAACATCTATGTACCCTAGACCATATTACCTAGACAATATAAACAAGGCTTTGAACCGGTTAAAGGAACGAAAATGATTATTATTTACAGTTATTTAAAAATAATGGTAACCGGTTAATACCGGTTTTATTTTGTTCCACAAAGAAGTGAACTAGAATAGCTGCACTGTCCGATAAGCCGCATGGTTCAAAGTGAGGGAAAAATGGCACAGCTTATAGCCTGAAAAATATGGTACTTTTGATGTTCTGCGACGCTTGTTGATTTTATAATGTTACATCTTACATTTAAATTTTGGCAATTCTACGTTCAAGTTTTGTGCTGCATCTCAAAAAGTATAGTTTAGTCTCAAACTGAAACTGGGAATTACGCTGTGACTCGTCGGCATGTAAAGTTACCAACTATACGTAATAACGGACTGCAAACGGGAAGGCAACAGGTCAGCGGATATAACGTGTGTGTGCGCTCGTCCGTGAGGTCAAGGTCTTTCCATTCATGCTACATCGGCAACACAACGTTTAGTGCATCCGACTGTTTTAGAGAATCAATCGGAAGCTTTCACCGCATTGGAATATAACCAACTACTCTGGACAGTGCCCTACGCACCAACAATTTGAGACAGAGCGTTGGTTGTTGCTGTTAAGTGTACTATAGAGTGAGTGGACCCTGTAGGGAGCTGGGAATAGGCCATAGGGAGAAATTCAGAAACTGCCACAGTACTTTAGTCTGCGGTCGGCCCACTAGACCTAATAACTCCTCTTCACAATAGGATATTTTTCCCTCGGAACCTTGCACGTCCCAGTCCCAGGGTTTTTTGTTGTGTCCTTGCAACAAAACTCATGGCAAAGGAAACTTCAGGCTCTTGTTTTTCATCAGAAAAAAACAAACCAACGCTTGTTTCTATCTGTTTCCATTCTTTAGTTATAGCCTCCAGACCATGGGTGGGCATCACAACATCTCAAATAAATGGGGGTGAAGTGCTGCTAGGTGGCAGTAAACGCTGCCACTATAATACACTTCCCTTATATGGCGCCACAGATGGTGTAGGGCACGCTCTGGTGGTCTGATAGAGGTATTGCACCGAATCGAATGTCACTCAGCTCTTTGGCAATGAATGACTTAAAAGAATAAAAGCCAGGATCAGTAATCTCAGACCAACATGGATTCTGCCATTTTGTTTTTCTGCCCTAGTAGCGTGTGGTTGTTGTGGATCAGCCTGCCGCTCCCCCACCAGCAGGCGGCAGCAGCTCTCTCTCTCTCTCTGTTCCCTCTCTCTACCACTCCCTCTGTCCCTCTCTCTCTCTCTCTCTCCCTGTTCCCTCTCTCTACCACTCCCTCTGTCCCTGTCTCCCAGGTCCCTGCTGATGGCCCACAGCTGCAGCCACTCCCCTCATCTGCTGGCAGCCTATACAGGAGGGGCAGACAAAGCACACGGCGCCAGAACTTCTACTCAGCAAGCTAGTGTAACGTATAGCTTCGCTACTAGGTTCTTGCTCAGTTCCCAGTAAGTTATCTGCCAATTGTAGTTTTCCCCTTTGTTTTGTTCCTGTTTAGTTTATCAACTCCCTGAAGAATTATTTACTTTATTCCTCACCCAGTTTTCTACTCCTCCTCAATTCTGCCCACGCCAGTCCTGCTTCCTCCCGGTTCCTTCCAGCCAGTCCCGCCTGGTCCCGTCCTGTCTGGTCAGTCAGTTCCTGTTCCGTTCAACCCAGTCCAGCCCTACCTAGCCCAGCCCTGTCCAGTTCACCCTTGTGCCCGCCATCGCCGTCCAGCCCAGCTTCCACCAGTTTCAATAAGCCTGTCAAAACTTGCTGTGTTGTTCCTCGCCACTAGGGGTCACTAGACAAAATCCTAACGGTGGTTGTAGTATTTTTTTTTGCCTGACCCCGCCATTAAAAGTAATTTTACTTCATATCAACAGTTAGCAACATTCCTCACTCACAGCGAACAGGTGTCCGACGGCCACAGACAACCCAATGGCCAGCGCGCCTGATCCACCGAGGTCGGTACGGCGGGAGTCACATGTGGCGAACACGGTCCAGACCAGCATGAACGTGATGAGACACTCAATAACGATGGCTTGGTGGGCCTTTAAATCTCCATACTGCAGACACAAGATATATTAAATAACTTCATTGGAGACAATGGCAAAGAATGGCATTACAACAACAGAGTGAAATGTAAATGTGTCAGCTTTGCAGCCACATTGTTATAATCATCAAGCAATTATCCGTGCAACAACTGTACAGTACGCAGCAATCAATGTGCTTAATTTCCATAGACTGACTGTGATCTAAGGTCGCTTTCACACCTGCAAAATATTCTGAAGTTAATTCAAATCTTGGGTGAGAATGCGATGGAATTTAACTGCGCAGCAAATAGTTAACTACGTAATCAAAAGATCCAAGCAAAAAGCTAGGTCTCGATTCGGACTTTAGGAATCCAGCTGTGCAGTTTAACAGGTAAGAACGCGACGCAGACTATAGAGCAGACGACACATCACGGGACGAGATGCAGGACTTCTTGGGGAGAAGGGGAAAAAAAGGGGAAATAACATGTGAGCCGAGAACAAAACACATACGGCGTTTGGTTTTGGGAAGTAAATGTTTCTCCTTTCATTTACTTTTATCATTATTACCGTAGTTTTAGAGGTCATGTATACCCTCCCACCCCATCCTTCCCATCACGATGCTCCATAACCCAAATACCTGGTAAAATCTCTTCCTAGGTTCCTGGGTTGCTAAGGGTGAGTTGCAAAACAACACCTATCGCTCACCTTGGACGGTGCACAGCTTTGATACGTGTTTTCAATGCAATAACATTAAAAATGCAATTGATACGTTTTGATACTTCAATTGATACTTCACTGACTAGTGCGCGCCCTAGTCCGAATCTGCAGATGTGAAAGCCACCTAAGGGTAAATATGTAAAAAGGGGACAGGTAATAGAAATTCCCTAGTGTCAGTTGTTCTCAGGAAGAAATGGCGGTGGAGTGAGCACCACTCGAATTAGATATGTATTGGCGATTGGACTACATTTACACAAAACATGTTAAATACATTTAACTCCCAGAAACTCTCTAGTAGCTGTTGTTTATACCGAATCAGGCATGTTTCTATGACAGATAATTGTAATTAAATGAATTCAATCGGTTGCAGTAGTCCAATGTAAAAGCCTCTACAATGAAGGATTATGTTGTTTGTAGAAAAGAATCAGCTTCTCTTGTTTTACTTGTAGATTGAACAATATAGGGTGGATTTCCCTAATATGGGCCACTGCCTAATATGGGACACCTACGCTCCAGTGACTCTGCCTCCTCCCTAAATTAATGAATACCAGTGAAACTATGGTAAAAGCAAACTATGATAATGTGTTCAACTCTACAACCCTGCATTTCTTTGAATCGCATTAGGCAACTGACTTTCCCATATTAGAAAGTTGCTAAAAAAGGGCCCACATTAGGGCAATCCACCCCCTAGTCATTCAGAATCCTGTACTTTTGTGACTGGCATCTGCGCCCGAGCGCCTTCTCCTAGGCACAGCCAGATCAAGAGCGCTCCACAGGTGGCTCCAAAGCACTGCATGATGACGTAGAGCACAGCTTTGACTAGCGAAATCTTCCGCGTAGACAGCATGGCGAGCGTGACGGCCGGGTTCATGTGTCCACCGCTGATGTGTCCGAAGCACTGCACCATAGTGGCGATGGATAGTCCGAAGCACAGAGATATGCGAACACGATCTTCATCTATAACCATAGAACGCTTGGCTAGCTGGATGAGGAGAGAAGAGAGTTCAAGGCAACCTGGTCAGGTGTGGGTAACGCTTCCTTTCATAGGGATGCAAATAGGGCTGTTGCACATGACACGGTTTGGCGGCAGCAGACATTTTGGTGGTGTCACGTATGGTGAAGTATACGTATACATAGGGTTAAATGGTATCACGTCCCCTATATAGGGGCAAATACAATGGAGGTAGTTAGCCTGCCACCTGCTGGACATTGATAGCATATTCACGTGGATAAATCAACAATAGAACACTTTTAAACAGACAATGTTATGCAAATATCGCTCTCTGCCTGTTTGTCTGACCGCGATACCACACAATGTCTGCCGCCGCCAAGCCACGTGCAACAGCCCTATTAACATGTGAATAGATAATAATTATCATGTAAGTATAGATATCCCCAGGTCATGGCAACTACTTTATAGATTACTGAGTAAGTGCATGTTCAGGATTACAGAACTAATGAATTAGTATATAATCCAGTGTAATACCTGGGTACTTCAGGGTACATGGTTGTTCTTCACAAAATACAAAATAATTACTCCAAGTCTTTCAAAACTACACAGGTTGCACAAGGAGCAGCAATCAATGCACAACAACCAAATCATAGACATTGAATGTGTATTAAATGCCCTTCATCCATTCCATTGCATCAGACGTTTAAATCTTGTGTTTTAATCGTCCATTGCATAACGTGGTTTTGGAATATTTTTGAAGTACATACTAGACTACTGGCAGTATGTAAGCCATGTGGGGAATGCAAAATACATCTATTTTACTTTAGCATGGCAAGCCTGCTGAAATAACTCTTGTGTATTTCGTTGTGGGATAATCAGGATCAACAAATCAGATCTTCCGCTTTATATCCCCGCCCCAATCTGAGTGCCATTGAGGCAGGCTCTAAGTGAGTTGGGGAGCGATGGAAGTCAACAATGGGTGACATTTTGTTCGAATCCATGCATTTGATAACACTGGGCGATCTTGAATCGGGATTTCATTTAAAATAGGAGCAGAGGTGAGGAGCAGAGACACGCAAAGTTGTTGGGATCCACGCATTCACAAGGCTTACTGGATCTTTGCTGTACAACAAAGCGCTCCCCCCACTGAACAGGACAAAGAGGGCGGTGCCAATGAACTCGGCCGTCCCGGCCCGCCACAATTCCTTTGTGCAGGTTGCTTGGCAGGTGACAGTCGCTTGTCTCAACCTGCGGAAGAAGAACCATCCGATCCGTTAGGGCTATTATAAGTTCACGCCATTCCTTCTTAAACTCACTTAACGCCCCCAATTGGCAGAAGGCTGTATGATTATAGATGCCTGTATCAGCAAATTCAGACCACATGAAGAGCCCGTTCTTTTTAGGAACACTTGCGTAGTGTATGTGTATGTGGCACAGTACTTGACAATCTCACTCAAGTTGTTATTGTACAAATGCATATATGACACAGCAAATCTCTTCCTATCCTGCCCTTACCAGGTCGGATGGGGAGTGCCAGCCACTGGCTCATCTGACCCTTGGCTGGCTGTGTTCATGGCCAGTCCAAGTGCTGAAGGGCCCTAGACTCTGTAAGCAATTGGTATGGGTTAAGGCAATATCCAGTACCCTGTTGTGAGTTCAAATATGGCGGGAGCACACTGGTAGAACAGGTTTCATAAAAGAGATTTATGGAAACCCAAAATCTATGAGGTGGACAGGATGTCTACAGCCAGTGTCTGTCAGAACATGCTGTCAACATATGCCACGATGTCACCGAAATGCTCGCATCTTATAGTGAACTTGATAGTACATCTTATCAACACAATGTTCAACACGTCTTCAACCTCGAGCACGTCCACATTATGACCCACAAAACATCACCTGTTTTAATTTGTTACATAACGCGCTACGTGATCTACGTGACCATAAGTGAAAACAAAATTGTACTTTGATTTTTCACACCATTCTAGATTATGGGAAAGCTTTGCACAAATATTTGAATGTTTGCAAAAATTTCTGTGCAAATGCTATTAGAACATAAATACACATTTCACTACCTTCACGTGTACCTGAAGGGAATATATGCTTATTGCTAAATAAGGGCATTTATGTTTATTGATAAAGAAATGTCTACAATGAAGAAGAAGTCCTGAAAACAAGATAGATCTTCTTGGACTGCGGGGCTCGCGAGATGGTATTATTGATCAGGGAAATTGAATCTTTTACGACACACACTTGTCTGAACAAGAATTTCCTGTGGTGGGATTTTAGAATATTTAATACCTCGGGATATGCCACAAACTTTTGGTGCACCGAATAGATTGGTGACATTGCCTGGCAGTCAAGACCTGATCACACGATATGTTCATGGCATGGAAGGAGTTTTTGACTACAGATGTCTGTCCTGTCTAATCCATGTAGAATACTCCCTGTCGTGTAAACGACATTACAAGGTAAATGCCATGGAACGGCACACACACTGCTCAGAGCTTCTCCAGACCTTCTGAAGCCCAGAGTCGGTGTTAGCATCTCAATTCCTGGGTCATTGTGATGTCATATAGCCGGAGTGAGGAAAATTACTTTTAAAATGTAATCCCTTACAACAGGGCTGTGTGACCTATACTTAGGGTGACCAGATGAGATTTCTTGTTGAGCGACAGTTGTGAAAGCAGCCTGCTCTGTAATTTTTGTAAAACCGGCGTGAATGACCCGCTGAGTCAAGTGTCGATCGCCGTTAAACGACAAGAAGAAGAAGAAGAGGAGATTGGCTGAAATTCGGGACAGGGCGCGCTGGTCCAGGTGAGTGAGGGCTGTGTGGAGTGCCATCATGATGGCGTGGTCTGTCGATTTGTTTGCTCGGTAGGCAAACTGATGCTGGTCAAATTCGGCAGGGGGCGCAGACTTGATGTAGGGGAGGACGAGTCTCTCAAAGCATTTGCAGTAATGGGGGTAGGGCAACTGGGCGATAGTCATTCAGGCAGTTCACTGTGTACTTTTTGGGTATGGGTACAATGATGGCTGATTTGAGGCAGGTAGGAATTACAGACTCCTGGAACGAGAGGTTGAAGATGGTTGTGAACACCTGTTAGCTGGTCTGCACATTCCTTGAGCACCCGCTCCGGTACACCAACCGGGGCAGCTGCCTACCTCGCATCACTCGAGTGTGGCTCTGCTGTGGCAGAAATTCTAACAGATTGTCGTTCGATGTCGTGGCCGGACGACATCCTGTGAAGCAGGAACGGTGCCGATCGAAGCGTGGCAGTCGATGCGAGCGAAGAACTGGTTCAGGGTGTCTGGGATGGTGTTGTCCGGTGGTATAGTCCCTGTGGTGCTGTCGCTGTAGCCAGTCTGGATCTTTATCCCTTGCCACATACCTGATTTTATGGGTCGGGGAACGAATCAGTTACCTTGTTCTATTACTTGTTCTACTATAGCGGATTGTGTTTTGAATGAGTTTTATTGCAATGAAAATACATTGGGTGCAGTACCTCTATCTGACTGCCAGGGGGAGTCATACAGCGCCTCTGGGGCCATACTGTATATGAAGGAGCGCATAGCGGGGCTGTATACTGCCACCTGCCGGCACTGCACCCGCATTAACTCAAGAGTTTGAGAGAAGTCAGCACTTTTTAAGTGATATTCACCCCTGTTCTGGAGGCTATAACTAAAGAATGGAAACAGATAAAAACAAGCAGGGTCTATTTGTGTGATAATGAAAGTCTGAAGTTTCCTTTGCTGTGTTTTGTTAACAAGGACATAGAACTTAATTTTCTATGGGTCTTGAAAAACACATGTTGTAAAAAACCCTGGCACTGGGACGTGCCAAATTTGAAGAGGTGCTGGCACTGGATGATTTAGAGTTTTGTGCGGTCGCCGTTGTTTTGCAGCCCTCCCTCTCTGAATCAGTTTTTTTACTTTGTCTAGGAAAAAGCGGGGGAATTCGGCTCAGGTGAGCTCTTTTCTCGGCCGGAGCATAGGGTCGACTGCTCCACATTTAACCTTCAACCCCCTTCTGACTCACTCCCCTTATTTTAACATCATTCATTTAAGTTCAAACGTGAGTTCTATGCAATCTACTAATCGGATCACTCGAGTCTCATACCCAACCTACCTAACCTAGCCAAACGGCTTTGTCGGCCATCTCCCTGCTGCAGGCTCATTAGGACTCAAGTCTCAAAGCTAACGTCGGGTTTCCACCAAGCAATGCGCCAAGCCAACGCCCAACAGCGCCACGCCACGCCAAAAAACAAAGGTGTTGCAGCCATCGGTGCATACCCCACCAGGCATCGCTGCCAATGCCACGCCACCAATGCGCCAGCGCAGTGCGCAGGAAAAATATATTTTGGATTTTCAACGCCGCGCTGCACAGCGCGAGGGGGCGGGGTGCCTTTTATTCCATGATTGACAGGCGTGCTGAGCAATTGAATTGGAGGACCCACCATGCGCTTCTAGAGCCGAGGTATTCCCTTCACTTGAAATGGATTTTACAGCACCAGCCACGGGCACACGTGTGTGTGACTGTGTGTGTGCGCGCGCACCTGCATGTGCTCCTGTTTCAACCGCGCAGATCGCACATGAAACAGAAACATTATCCCGCTGTCCGCGGTAGTAACCCATCTTAATGGATATTAAGTGCGGAGGAAGAATAAAATATATGCGACTAAATTAAGTACTTAACCTCTATATCTGAACAAATAAAGGATAGCACGTCACTTGCACAGCGGTTTCAAAAACGGGACGGCACCACACAGAAACATAAGCACACGCGTGCGCGCACACACACAAACACGCAGGTTTATTATTATTATTATTTATGTATTATTATTACACCGCCGACTTTCACTGCGTGTTCTTTCTCTTCTTCGGTCTCTCCCTCTCATATTACACACACACACACAAAACCGGCTAGAGAAAAGGGAAAGTGACGTATCTGCTGGTGCTCTCGGCAAAGCCAACTATCGCGCCAAATGTGTCCCGCAGCCTCCAGCACACTGCACTCAGCGCTCTGCGTGCAAGTTGATGGAAACAAAGCGAATACGCAGGTGCGCAGGTACAATGGCGTGGCGCTGTTGGGCATCGGCGTGGCCCATTTCTTGGAGGAAACCCGGCGTAAGCTACTTGCCAGATTGTCACTAGTCGCCAGGTCTCTAGGGCCATCTTCATGCCGCTGCGTCCTACCCGCTCAATTCTCATGCTTGTGTTGCCTAACTCTTGCCAAGTCTTTGCAACTCAAGCCTCATACCGGAAGCAGATCATTTCATCTGAAGATAGCAGTCTGGGGGTTAGGTTTAGGGTTAATCCTACTGTGGCGATATGACATTGTGACGAAAGGATCTGTATCCCTCATACCAAGCATCCTGATTGTTTTGAGCTGACAATATCAGAGCTAATACTAATCCCATTTAGGTACTGTAGCTCATTGGTACTGTTGCCATGTATTCGTTGGCTTTTAATAAATGTTTTGAACTCCACCTGTGTGTTAATCATTCTTGCCCGTGAACCACACTTCAAAAGTAAAGTACAGGTTTAACATTCTGTTACCTTTTTAGACCACTTATAAATACAAATTCACTTTTTTTAAAAAGTCAAGAGATTAATGGGGAAGCAGACCTGCACTACCTCAGTATTTTATATGGTCACCATTACTTTCCAGCACTGCCTTGACCCTGTTGGGCATTAAGTTGGCAAGCCGAAACAAATGGAACTGTCCACCCTTCGCAAACGACTAGCACGATCATTTGGTCTGGATTAAGCAGGCTCAGAAAAAAGTTTTTAAAAAGGGGCAATCAAATGAACAAATTAAGTTATCAAATCACAGAGCAATAGATGTGACATCGATTTGAACCTTTGTCTTGTTCGGGCCGCTGATTGGACTGCCCGAATTTGGGTGACAATCTGATTTGTCTGCCTGGTTAGTCCAGACTGACCGTCCCATCTCAAACAATGCATGAACGGTTGATTGTGGCTTGCCAGGCTAGGTGGTTGACAACTGTCTCTTTTCGCCAGTGCTGAAATAATTCGTAGTCTATGAACTAATTAAAAGGTGAATGTGTTACACACTTTAGACTTGCCCTGGCACTGCCAGACAATCATCAGTCTGGACTCCACAGGCGCAGAAGACATCAAAGCAGATGCAGAGATGGCAAAAGTACCGGGATTTCTTACTTAAGTAAGAGTAAAAAACATTTGTAAAAAAAAAAAAAAAAGACTACAAAGTGCTGATCCAAATATCTACTCAAGTAAAGTAAAAATGACAGTCTGAGAAATGAACTCAAAAAGTATTTTTGAAAGTAAAAAGTATTGCTCTAAAATGTAATCAAAAGTATTTTTGAAAGTAAAAAGTACAAAACCTAAATTTGCCTTGACACTTTACAGGCAATATATATTTTTGGAGGGGTACACCCAGGGACTAAATAAAAGTAACTTATTAACAGCTAATGTACTCAGTGCATTACCAAGTACCACCCCCTCCTTCACGCTGTACATATAGTCCTACCATGTCGTTGCAGAAAAAAAAAAAAGTAACAACCCTGTTTTTGGAAAAGTACAGGGTAGAAGTACCTACTCTACTGAGTAGAAGTAAAAAGTCATCAGAGAAAAAAAACATTACAAGGAATACTCTTACAGCTAATCTTCCATGGATTCCATTTGCAAGCGTCCAAAAAAGGTCCACCATACACAAACAGGATTTTATTAAAAGATTAAAAAGATTTAAAAAAAAAAGACTGACTGCTAAGTTTCTAAGATGTCCGATTGGCTCTGCAAAAGGCGATTGGGTTCATTGAGTCATTTGACTACTTGAGGACCTTCTTCTGGAGTTCTTCTTCACTGCTTGCACCTTCTTAACCATCTTAGGTTTGGCCAACCTTCTCGATGATTTCTTTGGTTTTTTGGTCGCAGGCTCCTTGGGCTTCCTTCGGGATGCAGCCTTCTTGGTGGTTCCCCGAGATGCTGTAGTTTCCCTAGCTTTTCGCCTCCTGTCCCGGGGGCGTTTGTCTTGGCGCCCTTGATCTCGACGCCTCCTTTCTCTGGGTGTTCTTTCAAAGGGTCTCCTTTTTTGGGGTCTCCTCTCTTGGGGTCTGTTCACTTGTGACCTCTTCGCTCTAAGCCTTCTTGGTTTGGTCGCCTTGGCTTTGGGCTTCTTCGCCGGAGGTTTCTTGGGCACAAGCTTGCCCATTTTGAAGGATCCTGAGGCTCCACTGCCTTTGACCTGAACTAGCAGCCCATTTATGACCATGGTCTTTACCAGGGTATTGATGCGTGTGTTGTTCCGCACCACATTGTACCCGCCGGCCGCCAGTGCCTTCTTCAACACCTGGAGCGACGTTCCCTTCCGTTCTTTGGAAGCAGTTACTGCTTTTAAAATCAGGTCGCCCATGGTCACACCTTTGCACATGCAAGCACAGCGGCAGTGTGCAGGGCGCACTCCACTGGGCAAGTAACCACCGCTGCCCTCTGCAGTGTACCGCAGGACAATGACATCCACATCGCAGTGACTAGCGCTATGCTTCTTCGGCTTTTTGGGAGCCTTCTTGGAAGACTTTGTCTTGATGGTTGTCACCTGGGACTTGTCGGCAGGAGCCAGGATGTCACGTGGTTATCTACGGGAGTTTGAAAAGAATGTCGTCATATGTGCGTGTTTTGGGTAGCAGTAATTTAGAACTAATGAGGTGTAGGGTATTGCCTGCCAGCGTCCATGTTTTTTTACAGACCTGTCTTGGACTGTTCATATTTACGTCTTGGTTTTTGTTTGATGGCATTTTACAACTAAAGGTGATGGTATAAGTCAGAAACCAAACTGACACAGTTCATGGTTGCTAATTATGACATCATAATTAACACCAACTTATATGCCGTCATAATATCTAATGTTGATCACTGTTAAACAAGAAGAAGAAGAAGAAGAAGAAAGAAGACAACCAGTCAATCGCCGTAAAACAAGAAGAAGAATTGATCTGTCACTGGCGCAGTGTAAAGCAGGACATAGGCACATGCCGTGCACCGTTAAACAACAAAAGAAGAAGATTTGTTAATATTGATTTTGAACATTTTCAATAGGGTCACCAATGGACTGGAAAGCTGTTGGTATAGAGATGTCCTTCCTATTGCTGGCAAATACATTATTATTAGGTTATGTTATCTCATTCAGCGCCAAAGACATGTTTTGCATTTTTGTGAATAGTACTGCTGAGTGCCAAAGACTAGGTGTCGTGTCTTTGGGTTTTTTTGCAATAGAAAAAAAAAAATAGATTGGGTGTGGTACCTCTATCTCACCAGAGGACGCCATACGTGCTTTAAGTGTGTTAGCAGAGTGACAGATGTGATTTGTGCACAAATACATGGCGGACCTCCAAACATCAGTTAAAAATGTCTGAAAATGGTTCATGTGTGGTTTAGGCTTCAGTCTATGCTCGACGCTTTTCTACTGTGTTTACCTGATCCACTGACAGCGTCTTTATTTAGTATCAGGTCTACTGACACACGCCACCTTAACTATGTCAGCATGGTGGGAACAGCATTGAAGCTGGCAACCCCTGAGAATAACTCCTACAAGAGTAATGACCTTCAAGAGATCTTCAAGACCGAGAGGTCTTGTGCGGTAGTAATGCCACCCTGGAGTAAGGTGGGTGCTCCTCTGACTGAGCCAGAATTACCCTTATATGACATCACAATTAATAAGGCATTGCTTTTCATCAAATAGTGCTGTGAACCGCCATTAAACAAGAAGAAGAAGGGGGACTGGGTGTTTTGCTTGGGATGCTGGACGGCTTGCTGTTGATTGTGGATTGTCTCTGCTTGGATGTTCTGTAGCGGGCCCGTGTTCCCCGGCTCCGTTTTGGATGTGTGCGGGTGCACGGAGTGATTTCTGCTTTTTGGAGGGGAGGAAGTTGAATGGTGGTGTGTGGGAGTGGTGGAGGAGAGATTGGAGGGAGTGTGTCCTCGGTTTGTGCCTGTGTGTGCGGATGGATCGGGGGATCCTATTGCGTGGGGGACTGGTTTGGCGGTCTCTCTCCCTTGTCGGCGGTGTTCTGGGGCGGTTCGGACGTCTGATCACCTGTCTGTTTGTTCTGTTGGGATGGAGGGGGTTGCTGCGGCGTTGCAGCAGGTTGAGAGTGTGCGCATTGGTGGGTCTGTGGTTTGCGCGGGCTCTTGCTCTGTGCTGGAGTCGCCTGGGACCTGGGGGACTCCTGGGAGGGATCTGCTGCTGGAGATCTTTGGGGCATTGTGTGGACTTTCCATTCTGGATGGCAGTTTTCAGGCTGTTTTTGTGTGGGTCCCGGCTCGTGGGGGGGTGGAAGGGAGTGAGGGGGTGGATCGGTTGGCTGGGAGGGCCTTATTGGTGGAGCGGGTGCGTCCTGTCCCTCTTGGACAGTCTATTTGCGGGGCGTGGCGGGCTCTTTGGGGTGGCTCTCGCAGTGGACGCCACTTGTGTGGGATTCAGGGGGAGGTTGGTGGAGGTGGAGGTGGTGTTGTGGGTGGTCGTGGGGGGGAGGTTGTGTGGACGGGACTTTGTCTTGGCCGTGCTGGGTTGCGTGGCTGTTATGGAAATGTGACTCGTAGAGTCACGCCTCCATTGTCCTGATTGGCTACAAGCTGTGACATCATTGTATGTCCCCACCCATCAGCTATATATCAGTGATACTTCCTGATGGAGTTGTTCGGCCATGTTTTCCTGCTTAGCTCATAGCTTAGCTTAGCTAGCCGATACCCGGCTAATGTCCAGTATAGCTTAATAAATGAACCCTTTAGACATATTCTCGTGTCAAGACTGGTCATTTCCTCTACGTGGACACCTTATCTGAGCTGCCATTACAATGGTGTCAGAAGTGGGATCGCTTGGATCGACGCTCTGCTGGCTGGCCGCCACGAGTCATCGGTGTGGACTGCGTACCTGAGAGTGCAGCAGCTGCACACGCTCGCTGACGTCCAGCAGTTCCTGCTCAGCCAGTTTGCGTCCTCTCTCCGTCTGGTCCACCAGCGCCCGCAGCTCGTCCAGCTCAGACTGCAGCAGGTTGTTGCGACGCTCCACCATGGCGCAGTTTTCCTTCAGGTCGTCGTTTGCGCGAATCGAGTCGTCGAGCTGCAGCTGGGCGTCCTGAGATTCAGAAGAGCCACAACAAGGTGAGTCTCGGGCCG
>OMKY01208940.1:0-20574 GCA_900302395.1 Bregmaceros cantori
ATAATATATGTGACCGGGTGCTTATGCATGGGAGAGTGCTACCTGTGGTGCTCCGCCAGGGGGCAGGCTTCCCACGTCTCCCTTCCCTAAGGACACACAAGTTCTGGGGCACACAGAGGGACGGGCAAGACACGGTGCTGTACATATATATTACATTTATTAAATGGCTAACAATAATAAAACTATCTAAACTACAATGAAACTATATAAAATGCATACAACTCACACAACTATAAAACCTAAAATAGAGAGAGGGAGAGAGAGAGAGAGAAAGAGAGAGAGAGAGAATGTTTGTGCAGGTCACTGCGTGTCCGTCACGGTGCAGTGTATTTTTCCCGTGCAAAGCAGCAGCCCTGTGACACGCAGTTGTCCCACTGCAGTGTCCCTTGAATGTGGACAGAGGATAGGCGCTCCCCAGTACCGCCGCTCTCCAATTGAGTCCTGTCCGGGGGCCCGTCGCGTCCCACGGCCAGTGCTCCAACCACCCGTTGTTGCCGTTGGTTGCTCCCCCGCGCCGCACCGCCAGTTGCCCGGCTCCGTGGGTTGCAGCCGAGCCTCGGTGTGCGTCCCGCACACCTGCACCCCTCCGTCAATCAGTAGCTGACGCCGCCCCGTGCCCCACCTCCTTATATAAGTTCCCCCTGTTACAGTATTTTCAGAAGTACTAAAAAAGTATGCCGCTTATGTCAGGAAATAATTTCTTAGCTTGTTGTGTTAGTATAAGGACACATCATGTAGCACATGTTTGGGAAATATTCACTGGAATGGTGAGTTAGCTAGTGACCAGACGTTCTGGAAACGCACAAGGAGGAAATGGAGGAATTGGAAATACATGCACACACAAAAGTGAAATAATCAAGTAGAATGACAAAGATATGCACTAAAATAATAAACAGAAGTAAACACAACAGAAAATCACAGTAGTCGACATAATGTAATGAAAATAAAGAGTAGGTACCCAAAAACCAAAAGAAAACTAGTCAGATTGTGATTAGGTCCGGCCGACCCATCACTTGCTCGGTACAGTACAAAAAAGGTGGAGGTGGAAAGAGCCCAAGGACATCGGGTAAGGAGCCGCAGGTTGGCCAAACGTAATCGTTATGTGTTGTGCATAGACTATGTGTTGTGCATAGACTGTATATGAGATTTTTATTCATTTATTTTACAGTCTATGGTGTTATGTGCCCTTTTCAAATTCAGCACAGTGCCCAGTTTTTTCAACATTTGAGTGTTTTCTCAAGACACTCCATAGAAAATTAGGTTATGTGTCCTTGTCAACAGCACAAATTTCTCATGAAGTGAGCTCATATACTGCAGAAGTTTGTTTCTACCTTTTCCTGTTCCACTTCCCCAGCATTAGTAATAGCCTTCAGACCATGGGTGGGTTTCACTAAAAATGCTGATTGACAAAATCCTGAATAAATTTGGATGCAGTATCGACTATCGACGTTGTCCGCTAGGTGGCACTAGATGCCCCCGCCCCAGAGACGCTATGTGGCGATAACCGTAATCTAGTTAGATTATTGAACGACTATTGAAATAACCATTGCATAATACTCGCATCTAGGGCTGAACGATTTTGCTAGAAAAGAAAAATCCCGATTTGTGTCTATGAAATCTCGATTTTTGTTTTGTTCTTGAAAAAAAGGACAAAATATCAAGTGTCCCATTTCAAACTTTGCAAATGGTGTCCATTTTTGGAATTAAGTAGAGAAACCTCACCCTTTCTCTTAGGATTAATACAATTATCAATTTATATACATTTTATTCACCCATATAACTTGAAAGCAGACCAGCAAAATCATTATCAATGATAAAAAGGAAATCCGATATTTTCCAAAATCCTCTGAACAAAATAATCAGATTTCAATTTCAAATCGATTTTTTGCACAGCCCTACTTGCACCGTTGCCATCTGGTGATAAGTCACGTTCTTACCTTGACAAGTCCTTGCTGGCAGCCAGCCTGCATTCTCTGCGTGTCTCATCTCGTTGAAGAAACACAGAATTCCACATGTGGGGTTTCCTGTTGGGCAACACTGCTCCGACGAGTCTAATACATGAACAGCTGCACTGCCTTGCCCTGTCTGGGCCTGGTGGCTTCAAAAAGCAACACTTTGGACTGAAACTCTCAACACAGAACACACAAATTAGTAGGTAAGTGTACTGTACTTAACCGTTAGGTACTTTTAGGACTTGTTGAGTCCTTGTGCAAAATGATCTACACAATGTGGAGAATCTTTAAAGAAATAAACATCTTTGTAATATCAAGTTTCAGTGAAAAACGCATCCTACGCACCCACAGAGATGGGCAGTAACGCATTACATTTACTCCGTTACATTTTTTGTGTGTACTTTTAAAACTTTTGGAGTTACTTTCTACTTTTATGCAAGTAAATTTGAGGTTTCTCCCTCTTGCTCTCAGGTGCTCTCTCGGGCGCTTTCTCACTCTCGTATTTATTAATTATTTTTTTTTACTGAAAGTTACTCAGTACTTTTTCTGTGTAAAGTCATCGAAGTGGACAGAAGTGGCTGAATTTGTCATGCAAAACACAACGTTTCAAAATCGTCTTACTACAGCTTACTCTGTGAGCAATTACACATCATCCACCCGTTCCTCACCGTTTGACATAAATAATGATGAAATACAGTCAAAATCCGAGTTGACGCTACTCACCGATGTGGTCACATGTTATTCTGGATCAATGGGATGGCTGCTTCCACTGGTAAATCCAACATGAAGTGTTGCGCAGATTGTTGTATCATGCATTTGTGAGGCATAGATCTAATCGAGAGCATTTGGGTGTGGAATAGCACAGCGCAATTTACCACCATCATTCTATAATAACACGGTAGGTGTGTGCTCCCACTGAAAAGACATGCTGAAAAATAGTCAAAGACACGGCAAAATAAAATGAGTTTGCGGTTGCGGCAGAAAAAATAAATCAATAAAAAACAAAACACAAGTTAAACATTTGTCATTGAATCACTTTGTAAAATCACATTTAATTAATTCACTCATCTGGTTCATTTTCATAAAATAGTCCAACAAGCACAAACTCAACATCGTCATCTCAAAACAAAAAGTTTGGTGACTGGTACTGCATTGTGGTGGCCAGCAGGAGGGGGGCTGTGTCCTCTATTGAGAACCAAGCAAGGTTGTGTCCAAAATCGCTCCCTATTCCCTACAGAAGGGCTATACAACTGGCGGCCTGCGGGCCAAATCCGACCCGCCAATCAATTTTTTTGTGTGTTGTTGTTTCAGATGTTGCTTGTTACAAACGAGAAAGCACCATTGTTGCATAGAGTTGCAGCCCTTATAATGGAAATTATGGTACTTTAAATAAAAGTTATGAAAATGTGGTGGTTTCACGTTGTGTCAAGTTGTACAAATAGTCCGGGGATTACTGAACCAGTCCAGCCCCTGCTCCGGCCCCTGGTCCATTGGGATGACAATGCAAAGTAGTTGAATAGCCCTGCGGCCTGCCCTACAGTGCACTCATAGTCGTCACCGTCAAAATTATTATAACATGAAATTCAACAATATCACAAAAACTCAAAAGTAGTTACATTTATAACTATTTGCCGTGATAGGTCGCTATCGACTCCCGCCGTTCCATGTTTTTGGAGTTTAGATAATTTTCAATCCGTCTTGCAATGCATTATGGGTTATAGTGCCTCATCTAGGGTACATCAATGCTCACTATAGGGAGTATGGAGCGATTTCGGACAACACTTGCTGAATTCAAGATGGCCACAGCTTGGTCCATAACCTCTAACTGGGTGGATGGATTTGCCCACACATTTCCTTAGCTTTGTTTTCACAAGAATTGTTTGGTTTTAACATACAATATATACATGTAATTTCACATAAAAGCATAAAATCTTTTAAGATCGATGACCCTTTCCTTTGTGTGAAACAAAATCCTGCTTCTTGCTTCTTAGTCCCAGTCCTTGCACATACTGGGCAGGATGTGAGTGTAGCACGCTACCAATAATGACATCCCATAACAGCCTTATAATCTCTGTAATTACATCATTAGTATTTAAACAGCTGCTATGTCATTTTTACATGTGTAAACCTCCCACCCTGACAAACACTGAGTGTGTGTTCATTGAAAGGGTTACCAAGAAACATGAAGGCTTTTTAGTAGGACTGGCTTCAAAAGATTGTGAAAAGGGTTGTTGCACAGCGACATCACATGTTGGAGGCGGCAGACATTATGGTGGTATCGTCGCGGTCAGACGAACAGGCAGAGAGCGATATTTGCATATCAGCCTGGTGAGCCAGAGCCAACGCATCGTCCACCCATCACACATCGCTAGACGCTCTAGCGGTGTGCGAGGTGCTCTAGCGGTGTTCGGTGCGTGGCTCGCCAGGCTATATCAGCGTCCTTTTAAAATGATTTTATTACCGTGCTACCCAGTAGCTCAGTCGGTTAGGCAGAGCGCTGGAAAGCACACATATGCCTCAATGGCGTGGTGAGTCGGTGGTTCGAATCTCGCCACAGACGTATTTCCCGCATGTCTGTCCCCCATCTTCACCTGTTTCCACTAACCGTAATAAATAAAGCTTGGAAAAAAACAGCCTGAATGGGCTGGAAAAAAACATTTAAAAAAAATATATATTTTTATTATTGATTTATCCATTGTAATGTGCTATCGATCGCCAGCAGAGGGCAGCGTAACTACGTCCATTGCATTTGCGCCTATATAATGGACGTGAGGTATACCATGTACGTATCCTTCACTGTACGTGATACCACCAAAATGTCTGCCGCCGCCAAACCGTGACGTCACGTGCCACAGCCCTATCGATTCAAAACCGGTTGAAGCTCAAAAATGAATAAAGGGATTTAAAAAGCATGTGAATCGATCTTAAAAAGTGGCTTTGACTAGATTCTCAACTCTTCTCTCTGTGTGGCCTTCTGTCTCTCTATTTACACTCACATGTGTCTCTTACACATTGTCTATTGGACAATATTTATTTTAAAGTGACAATACAGCAATATGTAAATGGTTCAATATTGAATCGAATTGTGTGACCTCATGAATAGAAATCTAATCGATTCATGAGGTATACAGAACGATTCACAGCCTTCGTCGGCTATATTTCTTAAACTAAAATCTAAAAACAAAATAACTTTTGTGAAGCTAGGCAGCTTCGGCTTGCGATTTTGGGGCCATATAAAAACCTCATGAGTTGAGGCGAGTTTGTACCGACCACTTCAGAATGTCCAAAGAATCGGAGCCAGTCTTTGCTGTTCTGTCGACACTTTGTTGACTTTGTGGTATAAAAAAATGTAGACAAGTCAGGAAGATAAAAACAAAGTCAGATGAAGGTGGCTCAAACATTTTTTAAAAATGTAAAAATCCAGAGTTTTATCAGAAGTGGTTCTGAAAAGTCGACACTGCTCAGATTTCCGACTCATCCCCGATCGACTGCAACGGCGGTGCCTGCAGCGCAGAACGTTCCCCGTTATTTTGATGCGCCTTCTCGCCCTTCTCGGAGTCCGGTCCAGGCGGTGCCGTGGTCCGGCAGGGAAGGGGCAGGGGTAGGTGTCCGTTGTAGAAGTTCCAGGCTAGGAGGGCGGCCAGAAGCACCACCAGGATCCCCACCGCCGCCTGGAGCCCGGCCACCGAAGGACCACCGCGCTGGGCTTGCAGGGTGGGGAGGATGGCATGTCCGTCAACCAACTCCACCTGTGGAATGAAACATGCAAAGCTCTGAGAATGCAGGAACTCAGTTTTTCATTCTTTATGGAGAGAGATAGTGAGCGAGCATTCAATCGGAAACTGGGAAGAAGAGTCGGGGGGAGACATTGTAGAAAAGCTGGACAGGGGATTTGCACCTGCGGCACTGCTCGACCTATGGTCTGGGGGACGCGCTCTCTACCCGCTCGGCGCCACCCGTAAACTAGCATTTAATTTAAATTTGGACTTCTTCTTTCAGCACAAGCAGGATTTTCTTTTCATAGGACTGAGAGGGGAAGTGACCTCATGGCGCAGCGTGCTCTGTGATCCAAGCCATGCATCGATGGGGGCTGGTCCGTGGTACAACAGGTCAAGAGTAACATCAGACGGCTTCCCGGGCGAGCCACACTGTTAAGCTTAACACACATCTTTCAACGCTCCTCATCGTTGGTAAGAATTGACGAGTTTGGGGGGTACTTCCACTTAAATTTGCCATTTCTTTTAATGTATTACACTATTTTTCAACATGTCTATTCGGTGGGAGCACAGACCTACAGTGTTATTTAAAATGGATGGTGGTAACTTGTGGTGTGCTATTCCACACCCAAATGTTCTCATGCGGATCTGTGACCCACAAACGCGTGATTTAATAATCAGTGCAACCTGTTCCATTTTGCATTCTTTTTGGAATTACTAGAAGAAGCAGCCAGCCTATTGGTCCAGAAGAACATCTGTGAGTAACTTCAAATTGGATTTTGACTGTATTTCATCAATATTTATGTAAAATGATGAACGAAGAAAGGGGGGTGGGGGGATGATGTGTAACTGGTCACAGACGGACATCTAGTGGGCGGATTTTGAACTCGTGTGTGTTTTGTGTGCTCGGACCTCGGTCCAGTACCATAGTTGACATAGGCAACAATAAGGGACCGGAAGTGACCAACAGAATGGCGGGACAAAATGACCCCGCCCATTCCTACACGTGTAAACCCATCTATTGATTTTCATTCATTGTTCAAGATCTGTAATGTTTCCAGTGTACATGCATTGTGTATTTGAACTGCGACAATCTATGTTGTGCATCTATGTCGTTCACTATGTCTGTATTTCAGTTTTACACTACTTGGACACCATTAAACCTGTGGATAGCGTCTAATGTGTCTGAGAAGTATCATCTGCCTGCATATGACGAAGTGACGCAGTGATTAGAATTTGAAATTGGGCACCATTATATTGAGGTATCTGTGAAAACAATATAACCCTAGACTGTATATAAAAATGGTCACTGCGTTCGTTTTGATGTCCGTGCTTCTTCCGGGTTGGTATGGGGGGAGCCTAGACTCCTAAAACCAAGCCGTGTGGGAATTCCAATACAAATATTCCAATCTTAGCAGCCTGTTTTAACCTATTTAAAGATCTTCCCTAATTGATTTTTTTAATGTATATTGCCAGGATAATTATCGGTTAATTGAGTGAGGAGGGTCATAATTTCACAAACGCGTCATATTTGGCGTTAATATTTTTTATTTCAGCTCCCATAGGATCCCATTCATTCGGACTCTGTCGTTGGCGCCCCTAGCGGACAGTACCACCGGAAGAAGTTGCATGTGTGGTGTCTTTCTCTCATATAGTGTATAGCTATCTCTCCTTGTCCCAGATATAGGGGTACTTTCAACAATGGCAGCGCGCAGTCGGCGGCTTCAACTCGACTTTGATGAAAACAATGAGATGACGTCATGCATGCTACTACTACTTTATATACAGTCTATGAATTTAACCTTATTCCTTTGGCTATTATTACCTTGTAATCAGCCACCACAGTAGGAAACTCAAGCCCCGCTGACCGCTCGGTCGCCAAGCAGCGGTAGTGGCCGGCCTGGGCCGCCGTGGCGTTGAAAATGAGGATGCCGTTGGAGTCCATCTGCAGGCGAGGCGACGGCACCAAGGGGGCGCCGTTATGCTGCCAGTGCACCTCGGCCAGGTTAGACAGTGGACGGCAGGGCAGGCGCAGGTTTCCGAACGCCCTCACGGTTTCATTGGTTAGCCTCACCGGACCTGGAAGAACAGAACATCTTAGCCTATATAGTGTGATCACTTATAGTGCACTCAACAGCAACAGCTGAGATTTTGGACACTATAGCCGTCGTCAGAATAATTATAAAATATATGATTATAAAATGAAACAATCATCACAAAAATTCAGAAAATCTTACATTCATAACTATTTGCCGTGGTCGGTCATGGTCATTTTTCACATGTCTCGCAATGCATTGTGGGTTATATTACTTCGATGCTCACTATTTTTCATGGTGCACATTGGGATACTTTGAGTGCACTATATAGGGTAACTGAAGTATTCGGACACCCCTACAAAATGGTGTGCACCCTATATAGGGTAACTGAAGTATTCGGACATCCCTAAGAAATGGTGTGCGCATGTAGGGCACTAGGGAATAGGGTGCGATTTGGACACATCCTTTGATTGTGCTCATTCCAAATCTTTGGACCTCTGCTGGTAACACTAAGGTTTGTACACCTGACTGGACGGCAGGCTTTGGGGTCTCTCACCTGAGGCTGGACATGCAGAGGCATCCCCTTTAAGATTCTGGATCAGGTCCCTGAGGAAGAAATGACATGTTAGTTCATCATCATTTTATATGAAGCATGTATCTCCACTTGTAGCAGACTGTGCAACAGCATGGGTCACCCTCTTCCAGAGGGGCTGATCCACTATTGTTCTGTTTAGGGTCGGACAGTCCACGCCATCATCTGTAGATGTTGTCGAGTTGTTTTACCTACAGGTAGGGCTGTCACCATAACATTTTGCTGGACGATCTACCCCACCTGGATGTTTCCCAGAGTGTTGGCATACAAGATTCTGTGCCGCCAACACTCAACATCAACCTTCAAATATGATCTTAAAAAATGGTTAAAGGAGACCCAGAACTGCAACCACTGATCTCATTCATTCCATCACCTCATCATCTTGTGCTTGTGTCTTTTTATTTGTCACTTCTCTTGTCACTGTTTTTGTTTTTGTTTTAGTAATTCATGCATTTACGTTTTACTGAGTTCACCTGTTTTTGACCTGCCCAGGGACTACAGATGAATATTCCAGATGAACTGGCCCATTTACATGACCTTCTCATGTTGATCAATGAGCGCTGTCCCTGTTCTAAATAAACAAATAAATGAATAAAATAAACAACAAAGATTGTATGCTTTACATGGAATTAGATCTATATTCTATATTAGCGGTGCACCCATCACGTTTTTTTTGCTCCCGATCCGATCCCGATCCTTTGATTTTAACGATCGTCCGATCCCGATCTCCAATACAGAGTCCCGATCCCCGATAATGAGTCCAGATACAGAAGTCTGATTGACCCCTGATCCGAGGATCGGATCATTGCACATCTATTCTTTATCATAAAACCAAACAACTATTGAGAAAACAAAGTTAAAGACATTTGGGACAAATCTGTGCAGAAGTTATGGACCAAACAAAAACCTGGCTATCTTTAATTCAGCCATCTTTTTCCCCCTTTATTTGCAACGGGGACAACGCACATTGATCAACATGACAAGATCATGTAGATGACCCAGAGTTATCCAACGGCTAATTTCCATCTGTAGGCCCTGGGCAAGGTGAGAACAATAAAACCATTCATACAAAACTTACAAAAACAGTGACAAGAAAAGTGACAATTTAAAAGACACACAAACAAACACAAGACTGTGGGGAGATTAGTTGTGTGGATGGAATGGATGAGATCAGTGGCTGCAGGACCTTGTGTGAGGCCTTCAAAATCTCATCAGCTCATGAACCTACCCTAGAGCATTAACACACTGAATCTGGGACAAATCCATCCATGGTTCAGAAGTGATGGTGTTAAGTTGAATATCTATATACGCACCTTTCTGAGTGTTGGTGGGGAACACACAGAGAGCGGTGCTGGTCCCACCCGCAGGCAGGATCTCGGGCCAGAACACAGTCCATACAGCTCTGGGATCTCCCACAGTTGGACATGGGCACCTGGACGGCCCGGGACACGGAACCAGCGTACAGCACATGCTGGACCCAAAAATGGCAGCATTTAGAACCGGAACCATTACTCAACAAGAAAGATAATTGGAACCCTAGGGCTGCAAGTAACCAACTAAAATGCAATGTGTGTTTGCACGATTTGGCAATGTGTTGTGACAACATCACGGCCTCACACAGTTTAGCAGGCCTGCTGAGGAGAGTACCCGAAAAGCGAGATGGAAAGCAAGCCGGGCCCAACAAATCGTTGGGTGCATAGCTTGCAGTTCACAGTCATTGGTCTGGATTAGACAGGGTCGAGAAAGGGGAGGATCATCATCAAGTTATCAAATCACAGCGCAGCAGGAGTGACAAGTGGTAGAGAGTATGAGGAGCATTCTTTTTAAAAAATTCTAATCGAGGTGCGTACTAAACTCTGCCCACGTCTTGTCTCGCACCAAGTTCTGCCTTTACGGGGCTCTGATTGGTCTAGACCCAATGACCGTGAACGGCGTGATTCGGCTTGCCACGCTAGGTCTGGAGCTAAAGGAAATGAAGATCACGCGGACCAATGGAGAAAGCTGACTGACAGCTCATCAGGAGTGCCCCAAAGGACAAAACAAGTCTAAGGGACTAGAAGTCCAAGTATGAAGAAGGTTACCTTAGCATGTGACAGTTTGAGGACCTTGATGGGCTCCTGGGTGGGGAACACCTCCACCTCTTCAATAATGAACATCTGACCATCGTAGTTGACGGCTTTCACCAGAGTACCGCTCTCTGTAGAACACACACACACACAGACAGGGACACTCAGTCACTATGTTTACAGAGAGGGCAAACGTTCACCGGAGTACCGCTCTCTGTAGAACACACACAGGGACTTTAACTCATTCACTCCCAGCCTATATTTCCCCTTAACCCCTGGATTCCAAAATATATCCCATTCAAAATCCCATTGACAGAAGTGGTCATCTTTCAAGGCTTACAGTTTCACGGAGTCAAAGTGCATTCCCTATTTGGACACATAAGGGGGATAGAGTTCCATACACTATGTTTGGGTGGGGGTCTACGTGCACGCGTGCACATGCGTTGACAGAGGGCAAATTTTCACCAGAGTACCGCTCTCTGTAGAACACACACACACAAGGACATTAAACTCGGGCATGATGGTTACAGAGAAGGAACATTTTCACCAGAGTTATGCTTATTGGCCAGGCTATGCCGCCCATAAGCCGTGACATCACCATGCACAAGCCCTATTTCAGACACAGCAATAAGATAAACATGGGGTCTTACGAGTGCCGATGAACATGACGTCGTGCTTTGAGCCGTCGGCGGCCGTGTCTTCTGTGACAATGATGCGGGTGAAGGCGTGTCCTCTCCTCACCAGCAGGGGGCGTCCTCCCAGCGGCTGCACAGCCTGGTCCATGAGTGGACGGTTCTTGACGAACTGGAGCGTGCGGTCCGGAAGCTGTAGTGTGTCTTTGATGTTCATCGCTTGGGCTTCATCGTCGATACACTGGAGGGAGAGGATGATAAATAAACCATCCATCGGCAGTCATCGGCAAAACTAGAGAGAAGAATTCAGGCCACAGAGAAGAGATGTTTCCGCAGGCTCCTCAGCATCTCATATTGACAAGACATCACCAACGAAAAAGTGAAAGCCAGAATAAAACAACTCATTGGACCATATGAAGATCTACTAAACACAGTTAAAAAATGAAAACTAAAATGGTACAGACATGTCACGTGGAAGAAGGAGAGGAAGACAGAGAAAGCGATGGGAAGATAACATCCAAGAGTGGACAAGTTGCAGGCTGAGTGACACCATGCTAGTGGCCGAGGACAGAGAGAGATGGTTGCAAAGCCTTCAGTGGAGCCCCAACTGTCATCCAGACTACGGGAGTAATGATGATGATAGTCAGTGAGAACATATCATATATCCCCGAAATGCAGAGCATATGAGGATGTAATGGTTTTGTGTGCGCCACCATGCCAAATGGGACAAATACAGCCAGAAGTTATGGATGAAACAAAAATTTGGCCATCTTGAACCTCCAAAATCTCTGAATCTGGGGCAAATCCATCAGCCTGTTAACACAAAGGATCTGCTGCGGCTAGCACGGCGACGCATGCAAACCATTACATCCCCTACAGTCGGCATTTCGACAATTGAAAGAATAATTTAACAGACTCACTGCTCCAGGCCGCGGGGAGGGGATGTCTCCGTTGTACATGACCCACTTAACGTAGGACGTGCCGACGGGCAGCGGGTCTTTGTACTTCCCGTTGGAGAAGATGGAACTGATGTCGGACACGCGGTACGCACACACCGCCGTCAGACCAGTCTCCCGCAGAGATTCCCTGGAAGACAGTCATCGCATTCAAACTAACTCCACAAGCAGGGCTAAGTTAGCCTGGCAAGCCAAACCAAACGAATCCTCCATGCATCGCCCGAACATGCATTTGGGCCTGGAGTCGATGGGATGGAAAAGGGGTTTGGCGTGTTGTGGGAGGGGCATTCGTTGTTAAAAACAATTCAAAGTTATCCAATCACAGCATAGTAATCGTGACAAGCGACGGAGTAGGAAGCATCTCGTCTCTCAGAGAGCCCGCCTCAACGCGGCTCTGATTGGTCGGCAGAAATAGAGCAGAAATAGAGCAGAGGATCAGATTTTTTTATTCCATGGACTCCAGACCCAAACACACGTTCAAGCGATGCCTGGACAATTTGGTTTGGCTTGCCAGGTTAGGGCTAAGTACTTTTTCTACAACCCCATACCAAATTTTGAAGTACTGGACAATGGATCTATCACTCGACTTGCAAATACGATAATCACACCGGACACCGCCCCATGTATAAGGCTTGCATAATTTTTTTTATTCTTTTTTTCTTAAGTTATTTTTTCCGACGTCAGCGCCGTTTTTCCATCTTTATTGGATAGGATTAGTCAGAAACTGGGTTGAAGAGATCGGGGGTAGACATTGCAGACCAGTCGACGAGCGTAGTTGAACTCGCGACACTGCGGACGCTGCGGTAGACACAGCGCCACTAATATGAATGGGGTCGCGTTAGGTGCAGTGTCCATAACCACTCGGCCAACGTGGACCCCCCCAAATATTTTAATTCTTAATGTGTTTGAAGCAATCAAAAATTATATAATATTCACTGGAAGACAGGCAGTTTCGATTTTGAAAATCGGTGAAAAAAAGCTAATGGATAGATATAATTGATAGCGGGTCGAGAGACATTTTTGCAGCAGTTGCAAATGACAAAAATATCCACTCATCTCTAGTCCCCTTCTCTGCATTGTTGTGGTCTGTGATGTGCATTGTTGTTGTTTTGTTGTGTATAGCCAGTGAAGATGGATTTCCCCATGGGACGAATACATCTAAAGGTAAAGGTACTTTAACCCATCCCTAAAGAACGGGTCAACTCCAGATTCTAAGCCAGTGTATTGCCCAGGGGCACTGACTGGAGCAGCTTTTTCCACATCGCATGGAGATTGTGGATGTTTTTAAGAAGAAGCTGAAGACACATCTCTTTGACCTGGCTTATAACTAGGATGTTACCGTCATTGTTTTGGATTGGGAGGCTGTGGGTAACATTGTCCAGTTCAATGTTCTGTTTCTGTAAAGCACTTTGTGTTGCTATGCATGAAAAGTGCTTTTCAAATAAATAAAGTTTGAGTTTGAGGAAACACACGCAGACACAGGGAGAACATGTAAACTCCTCACAGAAAGGACGTGGGCATGCTGGGACTCAAACCCAGGACCTTCTTGCTGTGAGACAGCGGTGCCAAGCACTGCACCACCATGTCGCCCCACCTAAAACCAATCTAAACATGACTACTCACGACTGGGGTACGAAGGCAGCATAGAAGAGGCAGTCCCTCCAGCGCTGCCCGGGTCGACAGGACAAGAAGGCGTCCTGGAGGATGAAGGGGAGCTGCGTGTCGACCACAGGACAGTCGACCCGCGCCTTCAAAAAGGACGTCCACTTCTTCTGCAGGGTCCTCTCTCCACCCACGTCGCCCTGGGAGGAAAGTGAGGCAGCCATTTTGTTAGTGCTGACCAAGGTGTCCCATTTGGGGTGAATAGAAGCATTTTATTTCCATTTAACTATCCGTTCTTCTTCTCTCCGTTTTTCCCACAAGCGCCATTTTCTAATTTTTTTTGCCTTTCGTTGTTTTGGCTGGTTTTGGCTTGTCAGGAATCGAAGTTTGAAGTACAGACCTTGTCACGTGTTTTTCTGGACCAATGGCGTGGCTGCATACAGCTGCATTGTTCATCTGGACCAATGGCGTGGCTGCATTCACTGGGATGACCCGAGTGGGAAAACGTATGTAACAAAACATGTTTGTTCCATACACAAAAAATCTATGGAGGGAGCTGAAGGTCTGAGTTGCCAAGAGAGCCCACCAACCATAATGATTTAGAAACGATCTGCAAAGAAGAGTGTGCCAAAATTCCCCCAGATATGTGTACTAAACTTGTGGTTAACTACAACAAACGTCTGACTGCTGTGCTTGCCAACAAAGGCTTTGACACCAAGTATTGAGTGCCTTTAGCTCAAGGGATGAAATACTTAATTCCCTCAATGAAATACAAAATAATTAAAATATTGTGTTCAAAGTTATATTCTGTATTTTGGTGTTGATATTCTGTCTCTCAGTCTTCATGTTAGAATACATGTCATCTCTTTACTAGTGGGCAAACCAAGAAAATCAGTAATTAAATACTTAGGCGTACATACATAGGCGAGTTGGCTAATAGAGGAGGTTGGCTACTGTACCTTGCAGACGCGGGCCACGCGCGCCACGGTGAGTTTGTTGTAGGAGTCGTACTCCAGGCCCACCTCGTTGAAGAACAGGTAGACCTTATCCTGGTCTCCATGGTCGTTGTCCTCACCTTCCGGCATCTGGGCCATCGATACAAACTTGGGCTCTGCAAAGAGGGCAAGATTAGCCTCGCAAGCCAGAACTGATGAATTGGCCATGCATCGCACACATTTAGAACGATCATCTGGTCTGGAGTAAGCAGGTTCGGGAAGACGAGTGTCGATCAGATGAAGTTATCAAATCGCAGCGCAGTAGGTGTGACAAGCGGCATGGAGGCCAACGTTTCAATTTGAACAAAGGCCACCTTTTACATTTCATTTGTAATAATAATAAATTACGAAACTAAAATGGTAACGACATGTCACAAAATCCCGAAGGACTCAAACAATCCTTGGCACAGTGCCAGATGCAAAGAGAAGAGGGAGATGGAGTGAGTGGCCAAGGATAGAGAAAGGGCATAGAGATGGAGAGAGCTGGTTGTGAAGTCTTCAGTGGCGCCCCAACGGTCAGACAGACTACAAGGACAGAGAGAGATGGAGAGAGCTGGTGTTGAAGTCTTCAGTGACGCCCCAACAGCCAGGCAGACTATGGGAGCTGTGATGATGATGATGAAGATGATGATGAATTACACGAAAAACTCATGTCCTTTTCCATGCGTAAACCGTGGTGCACCCCCTTGCGGTGTTCTCACCATGGTTGATCAACTATTGCGATGTACCATTCAGTCTAAACACAGAGCTAATGGGGGGTCCTACCATTCAGGCTAACCACAGAGCTAATGGGGTCCTACTATTCAGGCTAACCACAGAGCTAATGGGGGGTACCTACCATTTAGGCTAACCAGAGCTAACAGGTGGGGCGGGGGGTCCTACCATTCAGGCTAACCACAGAGCTAATGGAGAGTCCTACCATTGAGCCAGGAGCTCTTGAATTCTGTGCGTATGGGACTGGAGGGGAGAGTGGTCAGACTCCGCATCACCACCGGCTCGGAGCCCAGGAAGTTCAGAGAAGTGGCCGAATACAAGTCGTCATCTGGAACACAAAGACAAAAGAAATCCTTAAATTACTCTAAACCAGAGCTTTGAAACCATATTTATTCCCAATCGGTTCGTTCCAAACAGAAACTTAATTATAACGTTTCCGGCTATGAGTTGCACCAATAAATTGACGTTCCCGAACCGGTTAGAACGAAACGATATTGTTCCCCGACAATTCATTTTGTTACTGTCAGCTGAATGGCATGGCACAAGTTTTGCCACCGTACACTTTCTCTTGCCAGCCGTATCCGCGATGAGCGTCAACTTGAATTGGAACACCGCCTGGCACATCTAGACTGAGGTGTGCGAGCGGCAGAGACTGGCAGAGCAGCGGACACCTATGGGACAGGCCGCGCGTGTTTCAAGGAAAACTTTAAAGAAACGAAATAAAATCCTTAACCGGTTACCATTAATTTTAGATAAATGTTTCTGTTCCAGAAAGATTAAGGTTTCCAGTTTCGTTTCTGTTCCCTGGAAAATACAAAAAGTTCCCCGTGTTCGTTCCTTGAACCGGATCTATGATGTCACAATTTGGATTCCTTAAAAGAACACACATTTCAGGGATATCCCTCTACCAGTCAGCACCGACTGCATACTATCAGCTTACATGAGGGAACACAGGATCAAAATACTCACCAACCATGATGGAAGCATAGCTCTGAAAGGGGTCGAAGGGACACTGCCCCTTGCCATCTATTTCTTTATTTTCAAAGGTGAGACGTCCGTCTTTCCAAGACTGAAAATAAAGACAAAAATGCATCGGAATGTGAGGATAAAACTTCCCAAACTAGAATCACTCAGAGAGCGCTTCAGCCATTTTGAGTGTTTGATGCTGTTGGTCTGTTCGTTTCTCTTCTGTAAATGATAGGGCTGCAATAGGGCTGTTGCATGTGACGTCAAGGCTTGGCGGCCGCAGACATTTTGCTGGTATCACGTGGATACCAGCGGGTGAAGTATACGTATACGCATGGGTAAGTGGTATTACTTGCCACTTTATGTCCATTATATAGGGGCAAATACAATGAACGTACTAGGCTGCCATATGCTGGAGATTGATAGCATATTACCATGGATAAATCAATAATAGACTTTTAAACAGACAACGAGATGCAAATATCGCTCTCTGCTGCCACCAAGCTGTGAGGTCACCGTGAAACAGTCCTATTGAGTTATTTATTCCCAGTCCAGCCCTGATCAGAATGATTATGTATGTTTGTAAATATCATTAATAATGTAACGATTAAATTGATCATCAAATTAGTTACCGATTGGGGGCGTGGTTGGCGGAGTGGTTTAAGACACTGCCCCTACCACGGCCCCATTCGCAGTAATGACGCTGTGGTTTCGACCACAGCTTTCGCAGTGCCGCTGGTTGTCATCCCCTCTGCGGACTTTCTGCGATGTCTCACACTGCCCTCCCACCCCCCATTAAAATATGTTGGTGTTAAATTAATAATCAATTTTCATTGATTAATCTGTTGCAGCTCCAGAAACATTCCAAAACAAAATTGTGTGATGGCTGTCACACTCTGGATGACTTAGAAAGAGAACTAAAGCGGCCCTGACACTTGCATGATTTTGTGGCGCGCATTGCCACGCCTCGGCTCGTGCCAATTCACAAACTCCACGTACACACGAGCTGGCCGCCGACGTCGTTGCCACAATGCGGGAGGATGCGTGCCCGTTCGCATGCAGTGCGGCAGTGCAATGCATGGTGTTAGGGCATGTTAATAATAAAGCTGGTGCATAAAAGAATATACATTGCAACTATAATTGCATTCCAGGGGCTCACGGTTCATCGGGTTATGTATATCACAGTGTTTCACTTTTGTTCAAATAGCGGAGTAGCAGGCATGCATGCATGTGCGTGGATGTGAGTGTGGAATGGCAGTCCCCACGTGCTAAAAGTAGAATGAATGACTGGAAATTCAACGGCAGTTTTGCAAATCGAATCAAATGCAACTGTGTACGTTTTAAACATTTCCAAACACCGACTGTGCCATCACAGCCATGCATAATGCTCCGCCCATGCACAGACCCTTGTTTGTTTGCTTGCCTGTGGTGGTGGCTTAATTTATGCAAGGGCATAATTAAAGAGGAAGTGAGATTGGACGAAATATGTATCATTATAGAGCTAGCAAAACGAGTTTTGAGCAGGGAATTGAATAAACCCGCTTTGCTCACTCGCCCTACAAGTGTGCACCAAGGGAGCGCTCGAGCTCTCGGCCAGTATCGCTAACAGAGATACCACGCTCCCCACCCCCCATCCACTAGTCAAGTGTTGATGACCAATTGTCTTTTATATTCCGTGTTGTATTCCATGTCCATGTGCCAAGCCGCCACGACAGCGTCCGATCTGCGCAGCGCCTTCGTGTCAACGCGAGCCGGTCGGAAATTATGCGTGCACTATGAGCGCGCTCGGCATGCCCGCTCCTGTTAATTCGGATACGGGACTCGTCACGCATTCGTCCACCCGACGTTGACTGTGGGTGAAGACGATGTAAACTGTGCGGGAACCTCCCGGTCCCTGCCCGAAAAATGACATGAACGGGCACAAGCCAATCGTGTGGATTGCGTGCCACAAAATCGTGCAAGTGTCGGGACCCCTTTACTTACCATGAAGTCACACTCTGGGTCGAAGGCATTGGTGCCACAGACGTACATGCGTCCGTCGTTGAGGGTGTGGAGGATCCGGATGTAGTTCTTGCAGTCAGTCTGGAGACACAGTGTTGGGAGGTTAAATTGAAGTTTACTTGAATGTTTACAACTTAGAGCTATACAAATTTCCCTTGGCAAAAGTCAATGTCTATTCTCAGAGTTTTCACATTGACAACCTTAAACTGCCTTTGGTGTAACTAAATGTATGCAGTGCTAAGTTATACCACTTCAACCTACGTATACTTCACCGTAAGTGCTAGGGGTGTAAATAATATCGATTTTGTATCAATATATCGATACAACAGCTGACGATACAATGTATCGATACGTCCGCAAGTGTATCGATTTTTTTTCTCCTGGACTTAATTCCACTCCTGTGCTGCGGGTGGCGCTAAACCTATGGAAACAACATTTTTTGTTACCATTTTGCTGCTAGTGCACTTTGAATATTGATATTTTATAGTGAATAAGTACAAGGCCTGTACTTATTTGACTTGAGAATTTTGTGTACTTTGTACAGTACTTTTTGATAGAAGATTTTTATTTGCTCTTTCTCAAATAAAATGTATAACGATATTACAGCCGTCATGGATTTATTTCAAATTTGAAACATCATCTAGTCTGTCGGGTTAAAAAAACGTTCGTATCGAAATCGAATTGTATCGAATCGTGGTGAATTCGGGAACGTCAATTAATTGTTGGAACTCATAACCGGAAACGTTATAATTTTGTTTCTGTTTGGAGCGAACCGATTGGGAAAAAATATTGGTCCAAAGCCGCCCTGATTAGAAGACAAAATAGATTTAGCTTGGGCTGAGTTTGATGAGCATGTGCTGTCGACACATGTCGGCTCTCAGGTGTTGAAATGATGCAACACAAACATGTAGCATCATCACCCTGGTTAGGCCTGGCAGGAATGGAAGAGCTGCAACCCGTAGACGCCGTTGTGGAATCACTCATGATGCAATCTCGTTGATTTTAGGTTCATGTTCTGGACTCTAAACCTTGTGTACAAAAACTGACATAGGAGTTAAGCGCACTGTATTTGATGATGTATTTCCGTGTTGTTCTCAAAACCTAAACTCAAACTTTATTTATTTGTATAGCACTTTTAATGCAGAGCAACACAAAGTGCTTTACAGAAACAGAACATCGAACAGGACAACGTTACCCACAGCCTCCCAACCCAAACAAACTGGCACACACTCAACCATGGACACACACACAAACAAAAAAATACAGTGGGCTGATGGACCGATGGCGGTAACATCCTAGTTATAAGCCTTGAGGGCCTCCGGAAGACCATTCCATAGTCGAGGGCCATATAAGCTAAAAGCGGCCTTTCCATGCGATTTGGAATTAACTCATGGAACTACTAAGAGCCCTGTGCCGCTGGACCTCAGGTTCCGCGACGGCCGATATGGTACAAGCAGATCAGCTAAGTACGGAGGGGCGATTTTGTTAACACATTTGAAAACAAGTAGAAGTAAGCAGATTTGATTTTAATTATACTTTTCTGAGTGGTTTGAATGGGGGTGAGTCAACAGATTGGTTTGGGGGACAAGGTTGTGTTGGATTCTGACAAGTTTGACTGTGTGTTTAACACATTCATGACTTCACAATGACGACCATGTGGTGGACCAGGCTGCTAGACCTCGGCCAGGGGCCGACGGGCCTCGACATTTCTGGGTATTGACTGAAATATGCGTCGGCCCGTGCAAATCCACTGGTGTGTCTATAGCCCAGACGGATGCGGGGATGAGACGAGACTGAATCAATTTCCTCATCTCTCTCTCTAGCCGGGAAGCTTGTTGCTTTTTGCTGGATGCACCACGGGGAATCTTAAATTCTATCAATTATGAGCGCAATCATTATGACATTCTACAGAGTCCAGGATTACTTTCAGTTGCTATATAGTACAAGTATAAGTTCAATCACATTGAAATAATTTAATCTTGTTTTTCTGTGTCAAATAGCATGCTAGATATGAAAAGGTGTTGGGCTGCGAGTAGTGTCCCTTAGTTCAATATTTCCTCAACAAAAAGTAGGAACTCCTGTGTAGTCTGTTGTGCAACTGCTGTTGAGTCACGGTTACACACACATCATATTGATGAAGGGTGTGTGTCCTTATCAGAGGATACCAGTAGACTAGCTACACCTGCACTAGAGAGAGAGGGAGAGAGAGACAGAGAGAGAGAGAGAGAGAGAGAGAGAGAGAGAGAGAGAGAGAGAGAGAGAGAGAGAGAATAATGAAAATGACTTCTTTGATGCTGACAGAAGAGGGAACGAAGATTTTTCTTTGTCTTGTTTGCATTTCAAAGA
>OMKY01208940.1:20594-37644 GCA_900302395.1 Bregmaceros cantori
GTGTAATCTGTTGTGCAACTGCTGTTGAGTCACGGTTACACACACATCATATTGATGAAGGGTGTGTGTCCTTATCAGAGGATACCAGTAGACTAGCTACACCTGCACTAGAGAGAGAGAGAGAGAGAGAGAGAGAGAGAGAGAGAGAGAGGAAGGGAGAGAAGAGAGCGGGAGAGAGAAAAAGAGGAATATGTATCATGTAGCTAAAGAGAAAAAGAGATTGGGAGGAGAAAGGATAGAAGAGAGGGGGAAAGAGAGCGTGACAAGAGGTAGAGAAACAGAGAGAGAGAGAGACAAAGAGGGAGAGGTAGAGAGACCGAGAGAGAGAGAAAGAGATAGAGGGAGAGAGACAGAGAGAGACCGAGCGGGACAGAGAGATAGAGAGACAGAGACAGAGAACTAGAGAGAGAAAGAGACAGAGGTGGAGAGACCGAGAGACAGCGAGAGAGAGAAAGAAACAGAAGGAGAGAGACAGAGGGAGACCGAGAGAGAGAGACAAAGAGAGAGAGAGAGAGAGACAGAGAGAAGAGAAAGAGAGACACTCACCTCCAGATCTTTACCCTTGTTTCTGCACTCCCGTTGTTTTCTCTCCGTCACCTCCCACTTCGCCTGTAATGGAAATGATGGAACATTAAAAACACCAAAAATATAAAAACTGTTATAGCATTATTAAATGAAACAATCATTACAGAAAATCAAAAGTACTTACATTTATAACTATTTGCTGTGGTCGGTCGCTATTGACTTTTTTTTGTTATTTGGGTAATTTTTAAATGAGTCTCGCAATGCATTGTTTGGGCTATGGTACATCGATGCTCACTACTTGTCACGGGGCATTAGGGGATACTTTGAGTGCACCATATATGGTACATGGAGAATTCGGACACCCCTACAAAATGGTGTGCGCCCCATATAGTGCACTATATAGGCAATAGGGAGCAGCAGAAAAGAGAAGCAAAAGGGGATTGGGAGGGACAAACAACAAATAATACACAATAGACAGGTGTTAACAAGTTTAGCCACGGAACAGACGGTGGTGAAGTTACCACTTTAACTCTGGGACTCTTCATCCCAGTGTCCCAGCGAATCCTATCATTATCCCGCTCTCATCAAAAGAATCAAAAATGGCGCTTGGCCCAAAAAATAACTATTAAAAAAGTTACCGAAGCGTTCTTATTGCCGATGTTGTTGAGGTCGAGAGCGTAGACGGTTCCACGCGCCCCGAGGAAGAGAAGATCGAGATCTTCCCTCAACAGCATGGTGGAGTAGTTCCCCACCTCCTCCTCGAAGAACTCGTAGCCGGCGCCTTCTGAAGAGGGCACACAACATCAAGATACAAGATTCATTTTTTAAAAATGCATTCAGCAGCATCACTGCGCAAGGGAAGAAACTGTTGCATCATCGCCAGATATGGCAAGTAACCAAGTACAAATACTAGAAGTATGTATTTCTCCGATGACTTTTTACTTGTAATCCCTGCATTTTCAACACAAATACATTCTACTCCTTACTTTTCGGAAAACAGACTTGTTATTTTTTGTAGACTATATAAATATACTATATTTTGGTTCCGCAACAACAGAGAGCTACAAGAACTATTAACATTAGGTAATAAAGCAACACAACTGCATAGATGTGACATTTTGTAAAACATGTGGATAGCCTGGTAAGCCAGAACCAACGAATCACACATTGCTCGTGGTTCACGGTCGGTGGTCTGGATTAAGCAGGGTTGAGAAAAGGGAGGATCCAAATTGAGTTATCAAGTCACACCGCAGTAGGCGTGACAAGTGGCGGGGAGCATTCTTCTCTAAATCGAGGCGCGTAAAAAACTTCGCCCACGTCTCGCACAAAGCGTCACCTTGATGGGGCTCTGTTTGGGCTGAACGAACGACATTGATTGGGTCTCCGCTTGGTCCAGACCCAGCGACCGCGAACAGCGAGCAATGTGCGGGGATAGCGTTCGGCACTCACTCTGGTAAGGTACTCTCTTGCGCGGCACACATTCCAGCAAGGCATGCCCGCCCGTCGGCAGGATCCAGAAGATTCTCAAAGCCAGCAGATAAAGAACATCCATGATCTGGTCTGGCTGCGGTTCCTCCTTGTCCTGTTTCTTTTAAAAACCACCCAACAAGAGCCCAAAGACAGCTCCACCAGTCTCCTCGAGTGCTGCTAGCCGCGCACGGCTAACACAGCACCGGCTAGACCACCTCGCCCGGCCCATGCCTGGACTTCTCAGCAGCCTCGTCCTGAAGCACCAACAGCATGCAGTCCATGTGTTGTCAGGTTCTGCAAAGCAAAGAGGAACACAAAAATCAGATCTAAACCAGACAGTTCATAATATAAAGGAATAGGATTGCTAATTATTGGAACAACCGTTTCTATTGTTGAAATGTCCTTTCACTCTGATGGCCACACCCATTTTGAGACTTTTGGCAGCCAAGGAGTTAAATAATACCAAGGCCCTAGCGCCAAACGCCACTCCTTCACCGTAGCAACAGGTGTGCTGAGGCTAACCTGCTCCAGAGCAGGCTAGCGGAAGAGGCTGGTTACTGGCATCAGGCTTATCTGCTACAGACGAGACTACTTTATTCACTTTACGGCCGAAAACACTCATCACCCAACGTTCAACAATGTGTCTATTATTATCAACAAATAAAGATCGCCGCAATCCACGATATGAGTGTCTAAATATCTTAAGTCCTGCCAACAGACGTAACTTCTTTGTGGCTGACGCGCACACACACTGTGCTTAGCAATTGGAGTGATTTAATGTTAATGTTGCATTTGAGATGTAGTATTTACTTAACATGTTGCCGCAATTGAAACCTAACAATATTTAAAAAATAATAATAATTTGTCGGGCAGTGGGTTTGAACAGACAACTCAGCCATGCAAAAACCTTTATTTATTTTTTATCATCCGCACTTAAATGTAGACTGAACTAGGGTGCTTTTCATGTAAAAAGGTCAAAACTTGAAAATCTACAGAGAAAATCTACATAATATTCACATGGGAAAAAATGTGTCTTTTTTTCATGGGTTTTTAAAAAAAAAAATGTATGTCTCATGTTTAATCCTAAAACTTCATTACAAAAGGCCAAGACATTTTCTGCAAAGTTTTTAGCTGATTGCTATGCTAGTTTGAAAAAAAAGGAGCCAAAATGTGTATAGAAATTATTTTGCTTCATAGGCTTTATCCATGGTTTTGACACATGGTAAATCACCTAAAAGAGATCCTGTTCCAGGCCCGGCTATGAAAGGGTTAAAGATAAAATGCATATTTAAAAATCCAGCGGTTTTGAGGCATCATGAAAGCAAATTCAATTCCCCTCCTGAGTGAAATATGAGCCAATTAATCAATGCGTCACTGGCACTGCAATTTATAATGGGAATTGCAATGCCAGTCTATAAAACCCCCACTTCACCTTACTGTCATTTTGTGACAGCTGATCAGCTGATTGACATCTCACGTCTAGCTGCTTAGACAGCAGGTGAGGCTTGGCTAAGCGCCGGTCCGTCACAGCTCAGCCTCGTTGATGGTACTCGTACATATGATCACACTTAGTCAAGCCTCACCTGCTCGAGCTAAGCTCCAATTTTCCAAGCCTCGTTGATGGTACTGAGCCCTGTATGAAATCACGATTATTAATAACAATTATGAAACAACGATAAACAACTCTCGGTGGAATCCATCCCTTAGTTCCCAGGCACAGGCAGCTTTCCTCCCCTCGCCGCAATTTCTGCGATGTATGAATGAATTTAATTTTAGGACAGACAGTACAGAGCTGTTAAACATTGCAACATGGGACATGAGACACGCAATCTATTCCCCCGACCTCTCCCGTCCCACTTCCACAACTAACCCTGTCCATAAAATGGAAAATGCCACTTATGCTGAAAAAAAAAACTTGGAAAAAAAGCTTTGAAAGCCTTCCACAGTGCAGACCCCTCTGACTCTAGCCTATTTTTATCTTCACCCACTCTACGCCACGCCATAAACATTGGTATCGGCCCCAACAACCCACACCACCCCTAGGTCCCCAGTCCTCGGAGATAGAGTTAAGTATACCAATCCGACCCAAGTCAGCCTCCAATTTTCACGGCGCTGCTCAGAGAGAGCCGGGGTGTGAACGCTCATCATGTGTTCACGCGGGGTTCCTCCTTCCCACGGCTCGGAGACTTAAAAAGACTCATCTCTCCCTCGTGTTCCCAGAACCACCGCAGGGTGGAGGCCATATATGGAGTGCTGTTCCCAGGCCGTCCCCAGCCATGCGGAGACTCCCAGGCTTCTGGAAATGCTACAGCATGCAATGGAAAGAGCTGCCCCTAGGGGCAAGAGGATTACTAATATATAAAGTACCGGCTCTGCACTAGTGATATTGAAATCAGAAAAGTGGGGTCTACCCTCTGTCAGCATTATAAGTTAGCACTCAAACAAATTAGTGGTGTTGCCGCGCGTCGCGGATACCACTTTCATACATTTGCGACAATGTACCTTTTCTTGGTTTGCGTCTTCTTGTTTAAAACTAAAATACCTCCATATGACTGATGAAGAGTTTCGTCGCGGGACCAAGTTGCTCATGTTTATTTATTTATTTGTGTTCCTCCCGTTCGCTTGACACCTTCGAAGCGCCCCCCACCTTGCTTTCTAACTCTTCAACGCATTTGTTTACAGTCGGAACCACACCCCACTTGAAGCTGTACTGCCACCTGGAGTTTTTATTATAAAGACAGGAGACAAGAAACTGCAATTAAAACCGCACCCCTCGCGGTGTAATAACTGCAAGGGGGCGCACCGCGGTCAACTACTTTTGTGGTTTGTCGTACAGCCTTGACAATTCTGCCACCGCGCTCCGGCCACAATGTGTTTTGATCAACAGTCGCGGTGCAGTACGAACAATCGATACGTTCCAGGATTCCTGGCGATGGTCCAGATCTGTCCAAATATGTAATCCATTAGTTCTTGTGTCATCTAACACCACACGGATACTGTGAGAACAGTCAATGATTGCAGTGTTACAATTTAAAAAACAACTAGAAGTATGCAGTCGGCACCGACTGATAAAGGGAAATCACCGAAAACTGATGGAAGCATCAATGAACCTTGAACCAAAAATTGTTCAGCCATCCTTGCTGTAGGAATTGTGACGTCACAGTGGCCTTGTATAGTACAGGTGAGAGTGCCGTCATTCCCTGTAAATTCAATGTATGTATAAATGTCTCAAGAGTGCTGGCTCTGTGACGCCGTCGGTAGACTCCCGCATCCAGTACGTGCATGTTGCCTGTGATTTATTTTGCAGGCATCGTCGCGAGATCCGCACGCCGACATTTCTGCAACGTCTTCCCCTCGTCCCTCTGTCATGCTCACCCTATCCAAATGAAATGAAAAATGCCGCTTAGGCCGAAAAAAACACAACTTTGAATATAATGGAGAGAGAGAGAGAGAGAGAGAGAGAGAGACTGCTGGAGATGGAGAGAGAGACGGTGAAAGAGAGAGACTGGTGCAGACGGAGAGGAATAAGAAAGAAAAGAAAGAAAGAGTGAGATGAACAGAGAGAGACAGAAAGACGGACAGAGAGAGATAGAGAGAGATGGTTGGAAACAGAGGGAAAGAAAGAAAGAAAGAGTCTGAGAGAGACGGACAGAGAGAGAGAAAGACAGAGAGAGAGATGAAGATAGAGACTGGTGGAGATGGAGAGAAAGAGAGACTGGTAGAGACAGAGAGCGAGACAGAGAGAGAGAGAGAATTGGGCACTGGAAGAGTCAATGGAAGATCAACCCAATGAATGGTAATTGGAACGTCTATGGCCCCAGCAGGACGTTCTCCAAAAGGCAACACTCCCGTGCGGGGCCGGCTCAGCGGGGCGCGCCCCGAGCCTGCGCCGAGCGGGGGACACCGGGGACACAGATGGCGAGTGAGGCGTCGGACAGGGAGGTGGCGAGCAGGGCAGTAAGTCTGTCAGGGTCTATTGAGATGCTAATGGTGTGGGGGGGGTCGTGAAAGGCTTTGAGAGGAGATGCACGGATGTCGGCTTCGGTGTCGCCAAGCGCACAAAACACGAGCGCACCACAATAAAGACATTCAGACCCAGACGCCATCGCACCCCAGCGCACACAATAGGGGACTACCACTGCAGTAGGCTGGAACCACTGTCATTAAATGGCCAGCAGCTTGGTATGAGCAACAACTTCTTAAAAGGGAAGTGTGTAGGATATAGGAACTGAACGTTATTGATAATGGTCCAGCTATTAGCTCCCCAAATGTTAGAATAGTTTATGCTTGCACCGTCATACGTTATGTCCTCTGTAGAGCTGCAACTGATTAATGGATTAATAGATAATTTTGATTGATTATTAATTTAATCGGCAAGTAATTGATAATCGATTAATCACTGTCCATTAAAACGATTATCAATTTGTTGCCGATTATTTCAATAATCGATTATCCTCGTTTGTCCAATTCTCCGCTCGAACGTGTTTTATATTTGTTGCGCTCAATGTCAGTCTCCATTCCCACTGTCTTGACCCTAATACAATAAAGACAAGACATAAACTTGAGTGAAAAGCCAATATGTTAGAATTTACCATGGAAGAGTAGGCTCTCCCATGGTAATATTGAAAAATGGAAATGTTAGCAATGTGTGGCGAAAGTTAAACAAAAAAAGTTTGCAATATCAGTAGTGTAAATATTCACGCAAATAATCGATTTTAATTGAAAAATGAACCGATTACTCGATTAATCGTCTGTAAAGATGGGCGATTAAGCTGATAATCAAAATAATCGTTAGTTGCAGCCCTAGTTCTCTGTAATGAAAGGCTCTATTCATTGTTTAATGAACAATTAATAGAATTAAAGGCTCTTCTCTCCGACATCTGCATTTTGAAGTTCCGTGGTTCCGACATGATAAATTAGCTGCCCCGACACAGAAGCGACACCGTTCCAACCGTTCCAACAAGGAGGAGCCATGGTTGCGGTATGCAGGAAAGGCCATTCCTAACCCTAACCCATACCGGAATACTGGCGTACCCTGACCGAATACCACCTTATCGAAACCGGCACTGACACCCAGTGGGAGGAAGGTTGCAGTTCTGATGCATTGCGGTAGATGATGGGAGTGGAGAAACGCCAAAATGGGGGGCGGCCCCCTCGTTAAAGGAGTTCTGTTTTTAACAACTCTAATATTGTCCACAGTGGATGGTTTCGAACATGTCTAGCTTGGTAGGGGGCATGAGCCACCAGGTCTGTAAAAAAAGATAATGAGTAAGTTTGATATAAGCTAGCAAGTTTGTTATAAGCTAGCAAGTTTGTTATAAGCTAGCAAGTTTGTTATAAGCTAGCAAGTTTGTTATAAGCTAGCAAGTTTGTTATAAGCTAGCAAGTTTGTTATAAGCTAGCAAGTTTGTTATAAGCTAGCAAGTTTGTTATAAGCTAGCAAGTTTGTTATAAGCTAGCAAGTTTGTTATAAGCTAGCAAGTTTGATATAAGCTAGCAAGTTATATATATGCTAGCAAGTTTGATACAAGCTAGCAAGTTTGTTATAAGCTAGCATGTTTGTTAAAAGCTAGCATGGTTCTTATAAGCTAGCACAATGAAGAAAGAGGTATGCTTTTAATTAAACTATAGGCAATTTAAAGATTCTAAGAAAGACAATGAAGAGAAGCTCAGCTGTATAGAGTGTTGTCTAAGCGTGTGGTGCTGTGGGTTGTGTGATGAGCCGCAGCATGTCAAAGAATGCAGCTCCAATGGGCTGCACAGAGCACCATCTACCCCAGGGCTGTCAATGATGACGATAATGATAATGTGGTAGCCTGGCGAGCCAGAACCAACGAATCGTCCATGCATCACACACGATTAGAACGATCATTGGATCTGGAAAAACCAGGGTCAAAAAACGTGTCAAAAGAAGTGTCAATCAAATTGTGTTATCCAGTCACAGCTCAGTAGGTGGGACAAGCGGTGTGGAGGCGTCACAGGCAAACTACGCCCATGTCTCGCGTCGCCCATACCAAACTCCGCCCACACCCCGCGTCACCCATACCAAACTCCGCCCACGTTTCGATTTGAATAATTTGATTGGTCAGCCCGTATACGGGCGACGTCTGCCTGATTTGCCCAGACCCAATGTAGTGGTGTGCGATGCGTGGACGATTTGTTGATTCAGGCAAATAATGTACCACTATACTTGTGATATAAATAGAGATGTCAAAGATTCATTGCTTAACCGATGACAAATGAATTAGGACTGGGAACAGTGTTAATTTCGTCAGCCATGACGATGGCGAAAATAGTTCTTCGACGACCCTTTTGACCTTGACGAGACGAGGACAAGCGAAAAATGTTCCCAGAAAATAAAAATATGACGAGAATTAAAGAATATTTCCGTTAACTAGACTAAAACCTGACGAAATTTACAAGGCATGGACGAACGGACATTGTTGCACATTGTTGCACTGTCCTGCACGCCGTGCACGGCACCTGTCCTACACGGCACCTGTAACGCGTGTCATGGTGCCGGGGTTTGCCGGGAGAAAAAAGAACGCCTAGATATTTGGAGTCATTTCATATGATACAAGGGAAAATAAGACGACTTGTATAGTGATTCATACCGCGGCCGCAACGGCCGCGTCCTCTGAGAAAGGACGAGCATGCGGATACAGCCTGACTGGGGAAAACAGGGGCATTTGGAGGCCAAACATGCTGCCATATGGCAAAAGGTAAGGAACACACACGTCCACAATATGCATTTAAGATTAAAATAAAAGCATGTGTTCTTACCTATTTGTAGATGAAGTTGAAAATTACAGAGTAATATTCTGTCCCAACGTTTGCACTTTGCAGTAGTCTTCCCGCAGTAAGTTCCCCGCTGTTTGTAATAAGCCAGTTTCAAAAAGTTTTTTAGCGTTGCATTCCATCACAGTCCGATTCTGACAAATGTCCGAGAAATCCTGATTAAAAAACCCGCCTTGCAGGCCGCAGCAGCATCTCCATTGGGGCTGCAACGATTAGTCGATTAATCGATGACTAATCGATTAGGAAATTAATCGACAACGAATGCAATAATAGATAATCACCAAGAATTGAATCATTGATATTGTCAGCAGTTTTTCGCCGACAAACAAATCTGGTCTAAACAAATGTGATATTACTTAATTTCTAAAAATCCAAAGGAAAAAACAGATTAATACTTATTCAACACTATTGGTAAAAAAAAGATGAATTTTATGAATATTAGCGTAAAAATAATTGTAATTTTCACTAAATTGTGATACATTTGTTGGCTATCGTGAACCAAAATTGAGTACATTTCAAGTTGAGAAGATTCATTTCTGTGTCGCCGTGAATATTTTGAGGATTTTTGAAAGGAAAAGAATCTAACCGATTAGTCGATTAATCGTTTAAATAATCGGCAACTAATCGACTATTGAAATAATCGTTAGTTGCAGCCCTAATCTCCATGCCATCACAGTCCGACAAATGTACGAGAAATCCCGGTTAAAAAACACGCCTCACAGCAGCCAAATCGGCAATTTTTTCTTCCTCGCGTAGACAGCAGCGTGCCGCAAATCAATGCGCAAACCTATCGCCGTCTATACCCAGTCACCGTAGTGATTGCGGCAGTGCGGGCTGCACTTGACGCATCACGGCCCGTTATTATTTAAATGCGCCTTTTCACACATGTATTTCAATAAGAAATATGCAACATGGACCAGTACATACATAGGACAATTAGCAACATTTATTTTATTGATTTAATGTTATTATTTTTTGGTCATGATTTTTGACACAAATAGCCTATATGCTGAACTTTGCTCCTTATGTATCAATTGTTTGTGTTTAAGTTCAACAAAAAGCTCAGTTAGCCTACTCCGTTTCTCAATTTGATTTATTTCCAAGTAGAAAGGTATGCAATTATCTTATTTTTGCACCTCATCTCTGAGGTTAGATGTACAGCGTCAGGATAAAGAAAAAAAATGTGGTTGACATTCAGAATTTCACTTCCCCCGCACCGTTTTATGAGTCACCTCAAGGGGTCATGACAATATATGACATCTCTGTTAAAATGTCATTAAAATGTCATTAAAATATCAGGCTATGCGGATGCCTCTGTGCAGCAGCGGGTTGGACCGCTGCTCCAAACCAGCCCCATACATCGTCTTGTTGCTATGGCTTCGATCACAGCACACACAGTGCCGCGAGATTGCTTCCCCTCACAGTCATATACTGCACATCTGTGCCCGCTCTCTCATAACTCCTTCACCCTGATGCTGTAGACGTCGAAAGAAATATTTTTAAGAGTGTAGAAAATTCTAATTAAAAATAGGGCTGCACGGTTTTGCCCAAAAATAAAAATTGTGTTTTTTCTACCGTTGCAATTAATTGCGGTTTTTAATTGCGTTTTATTTATTACAATTAATAAATTCAGACACATAGCAACATATTTCCAGAGACAGGTAGCAGGTGCAGTAGCATCCAGTTACCTAACATTTTTGAGGAATTAAAAAATATATATTAAAATCAAATCTATTATAAATGAAAAAGCAGCAATATTGTCCTCCTCAAATTCTTCCAGACCTATGTTACTAAAAAACAATTTTGCAAACTATAATAAAGAACTATATGAAAAAGAAAAGTAAGTTGAATAAAATAATGCATTTCAAATGCATTCCATAATCTCAAAATGTAAAACGGCATGAACTACACCACACGGTCACAACATTTTTCGTTTTTAATACAACATAATAAATATATAATTGAACAACAATAATATCAGCCAACTGGATATTTTGCGGTTCGTTGCCTTGCTGTATAATTAACAAAGGGTTTGTATTCATTCTTTAGAACAGAGCGCGTCAGCTCAGTGTACCGCAGACTGTCGTTAAACTTTGAGACGTGTAGGGGAACTATCACTATCTGTCACTCTTTAAAATGTTTAAATTATTATTACATTAATTATTAATTAATTATTATTGCTGTTTTTGTTGTTGGTGAAGTTATTGTACAATGTTGAAAGTCAAATTCCTGTGTGTATTCGCAACCCTAGTCAATAAAGTTTGGGTTTTTGACTGTCTTGCTGGCCCTGACAGCCCACAACCGCCCTAGACGTGGTTCCCAGCTGATGATGCACAGATGCATCCACTTCCAGTTCACTGTTCCCAAATATTCAAAACTTGAAAACAGACTTCAAGTTTATCTTAAAATATGGCAAAACTAGAGAGATTATAGAGAACACATCTCACATTTCACGAAGAAGTGAAAGTCAGAATAAAACAAGCCATTGGACCATATGAAGTTCTACTAACCACAGTCAAAAAACAAAAACTAAAATGGTACGGACATGTCAAGAGATCCCAAGGACTCTCAAAAACAATCCTTTAAGGCACAGTGCCAGGTGGAAGGAAGGAGGAGCGGAAGACAGAGAAAGCGATGGGAAGATAACATCCAAGAGTGAACAAGGACAGAGAGAGATGGAGAGAGCTGGTTGCAAAGTCTTCAGTTGCGTCCCAACGGTCAGCCAGACTACGGGATTGATAATGTGTAAAAACAACATAATATCAAATATCTATCTTATTGTAAAGTAAATCAATAATTTGTATACATTCTTTATGACGCATTGAATCACAGTGAAAGGGAATAATCCATAACGAACCAACAGAAGACACTAGAGTGTCGTTTGAAGGACAGTTTTAAAAATACATTGCAGTCTGTATGCGTTTGTGTGAAACGTTTTCACTCCTAGACTTTTTAATAATCATGTAAGTGGAGTAGGACAATAATGTGTAATTCTAGAAACAAAAACAATTCATTTAAAGGATATTCACATTCAGCAGCGACTCGTACTCGTGGAGTATCGAGCTGTTAGTTCGATTGTATCAGCAGTGAAACGCGTAAAACGTGTAATTCCACTTGAGAATTTACTTTCGCGTTCCAAGCCTGTGCGTGGGCGTATGCTCGTCTCCAGTGTGCACTAAAAACAGCCAAGTGTCCACGTTTTTGTGCACGTAAAATAACGAAATAAAACGAGTATCAAGACAAGTTAATTACATCTTCGTAAGACCATAAAAACAGGGGGCGCAAGCTCCCAAATAGGCCCTTTCGGTATAGTCGAATTCGTACGAAAAGTGCTTAATTTTTTAAAGTTATTTTTTGGGAGCAAGCGCCGTTTTTCGTTCTGTATTTGAGAGATTAGGATTAGCTGGGAAACTGGGATGAAGAGTCGGGGGAGACGTTGCAGTAAAGCCGGAGAGGGGATGAGAACCCACGGCACTGCTCGACCTGCGGGCAGGGGAGCGCGCTCTCTAACCCCTCTGCCAACGCGCCCCTTTAATGCACTTTCAAAAGTGCGATCTTAGATGCGACCTGCACCATGTTTCGTTGCGTAAAGACGTTCCCAATATTGACTCACCTGCCACCGTGCGCTGAGCCGAGGGGTGGAACTGGGAACTCCCACCTTGAGTCGGTTGTAACTAAATAGATTCGGATTCAACAAGTGGGTGTTCCATGTGTGGTTGCGTCTATATACGGCTGTAGTAAAAACAACCGTTGCGTTGTATCTGGAACATGATTTGCCGCGTCCCGCGGTGCTTGTGTATGGCTTGTGAGGGGGAAGCCGCACCTCCCGTCACGCCGGTCGGAGCTCCCAACGAGTCCGGACTCGAGACTGCGCGCGCACCTCGCGCGTGCGACTCCTTGTCGGAAATAGTATATTCCGTCCGACTATCCGAGTTGTCTTCCCCACTTGGAGGACCACACGTCGCCCCCCGCAACTTTCCGTGCCCACTTCAGAATTTTTTTTTTTTATTTAAGCAAATTGTACAGAACAAATTAACTAATTCAATTAAATAAATTCATAAATAAAAATAAAACAAACAAAAAAAGTTGATTATAATTATGTTAAATAGGTTTTAATGTAACTATATTTTAATACGTGTAGGTATATTTCCGCTACGCATTTTATTACTATTGTCTTGAAGTTAAAACATACTATATTATTGAAATCATGTTTATCTATTTATATATTTAGCACAGTGGCCTAGTAATGAAACAACTGTATTTTAAAGTCGTATTTTATTTTTAAATCGCATTAATGTAGTGCATTATAAACTTTCTTTCTTAACTCTGGGGGCTGGGTGAGTTTGGGAGAGGCTGTGGTCCGCGCTTGTATTCATTACTCCTAAGTTAGAGAACAGCTTTTTACTTTTGCCAGAGATGGAAAACGTACTCATATTTCTTTCTTGTGTAAAAGTGAATTACATTTGCACAAAACAACTTGAGTAATATTGAACCAAATATCTACTTGAGTCAAAGTAAAGGCTTTTTAATACACTCATATCTTTGAAAGCCGTTTATGTCAGGAAATAATAATTTCTTAGCTTGTCATGTTAGTGTAAAGATACATATTGTACAAAATGTGATATGTATGCAGTGGTGTCTACATTAGGCTGCGACACGTGTTAATATTTCTTGTACATCGGTGTTGTTGGGCAAATAAAATATATAGCCTATTTATATATATTTCTTAATTTATAAAGCCTATTATAAAGTAACAATATTTGTGTTAAATGTGCTGAGTGCAAGTAAAAAAACGTTAAGTTCTAAAACTGCTAGTTACTTGAGTACAGTAACACGTATTTGTAGTTTGTTACACGTATTTGTAGTTTGTAGTTATTATTGCCGGTGGTGGTAACCACAAACCGTAACCATCTCGCCATTCTGGAACTTTTCTCCCCGTCCTCCCTCGGGGGAATGACTAAAGGCTGAAAGGGCCAAAAGGGCCTTCATTTAGCTTAACTTTAGCTGATTCGCTTCAGAATCGGTAGGCATAAGCCCTCAGGCGACCCAGAAGCCTGCCCAAACTTCAATCAGGCTGTTGCGCGTGACGTCACGGGTGGGTGGCGGCCATATTGCTGTTGATGAGTTTGGTAAGTTTGAATTTTCTTAAATTTGTAATTTTTATAAACCCTAACGAACGATGTTCAGCAAGCACACTACGTATAATCTAGTATGGATCCAGCGAGCACAGCTTCTGCTGGAAGCGCAACCATAGAAAATAATTTGTTATCAACTCCAGACTCTCCGGAAGTCACTAACCAAGTCATTCCACACTTCCCTGGTTCCTTTGACTCCAGTCCCGTATTTTCATGTCGATACCAATCTAGGACTGTTTTTTTTAGCCCAGTGCAACATGTGTTTTCTGCTACAACCATCGCGTTATAGTACTGCCGTGGCCAGAGTCTCCTTTGTGGTGTCTGCGCTACAAGGCACGGCGTTATATTGGCGGACTTCTGTTTCTAGCCAGGCAAGATTGCTCAACAATTATGATAATTTCCGCAGAGTGTTTCTTGATGTCTTTGGCTGCCGAGAGGATTTATTGGATCCACATTTCCGCCTTCTTCATATCCAGCAAGGCAACCACTCTGTGGAGGAGTACACACTAGACTTTCAAATCGCAGCTGCAATATTACTGATGAATCCAAATTGGCAATGTTATGTAACAGACTTTCAAGGCAAATTTAAGAGCTACTTATGAATCACATTCCCCGGGATTTTGATGAAATGATAAAAAACGCAATGTGTATAGAACAGCGTGCAGAACAACATGCCCGTGGCTCGGGACGGCACAACAGCAACAGGTCCCATTCCCCGTCCCAGGTTGGGGAAGCCATGGAAATGGGTGGGAGTAGGCGTCCTAGATCCTGTGATGGATGGTGTACAATGCATGTTCTGTGGAAAGCCGGGCAGTCCAGTGTGTCCATCTTCCTTTACATCAAACCCTCTCCGTGAATTTTCCTGCAGCACTTTGGTTGTGACTTCTGCCTTCTTGATTCTCTGTGGGCTTCCAAAATACTGTTCCTACAGAACCTTTTTGGATCGATTCCGGTTAGATCGGCTGTAACCTCAATGCATTTGTCTCTTCTCCAGTAAGACTGTTAATTTGAGTAACAATTATGAGGGTATTCTTTAGTCTTTGTCTTCAATGAGATGTGCTATAAGCAGAGAGGAATATAGATGGTTAGTACCTAAACCTTGATTTGCTTGGATTTATTTATTTATTTATGTATTTATTTGAGATTGCGGTACTCTGTGGTTGAAGTGTAAAAGAGGGGTCGGTTCCTCTCCTTGAAAAAACACCTGCAAACCTCAAACTGATTTGTTTCCTTTTTCAACAAAAAAATGCACATGTCGCTCCGGAAACGACACACCAACTGTATCACTTCCTGCGGAAAGAACACCTGTCATTGCCTTAAAGACTTGAACTGTTTGTGCCTCCATGAGCATTCACCAGGACGATTAAAAACCATCTTAAACCCTTTGGTTGTCAGGTCCATGCTGTCACTGAGTTAACAAATGCAGCCCAGTCATTGAGCTCATGAAGATTCATTGTGCTTCCTCTTTTGCCTCCATCAGTTTGAGTACTTTTATTTATTACCTGCGCCGGGGCTGAGCTGCGGAGCAGGTTGCGTTTTTGGTTGCGTTGGTTTGTCGTTTGTTTTTATCATTTGTTGTTGCAAATGATGAAAGAAAGAAGTGATTGATTTTGGTGCATTTCTGTAGCCTACAAGTAGCATAACATAATAATTGTTTTCTTCGAGCAATACTAGGAACACTGCAGGCCACACTCCTCGGCGTGTGATGTCAGGGATTATGTGCATGCACAGTTAACAACCCAAAGCTAACCTGTGCCGTTTTTCAACTCAGGAGAAGGGGGATTTGGGACCGATGCTATGGGCTACCTTGAAAATAATGCTACCTTAACAAGTGCTTCACAAAACACCGTGCAAATGTTGTTTTTCAAACTGCAGACGGAATACAAAAGAAATAAGTAAAATGATATAATCTGCAAACCCCAAAGCAGTGATTCCTGCATATGTAATTAGTTTGTTGTTGAACTGTGTTTTTAATAAACGAAACATATATGTCCGTGCTGGTTTAAACATGTTTTTACTAACTTTTTATTAAACATACTGACATAATTGCAAAAAATGTGCCTCAGTAGAAATGGCTCCACCCACCGCTGTCAGCCTGCAGTCAGTGCAGTGATCCTATCGAGTCGAACAGTGCCACCGAGCGGAGACACGTGTAATATACATTTTAAATTTTATGCATATCGTGAGGTTAGGGCACAATATTTGCGACATGTTGCGTAGTAATTTGTTGCCCGCCTGAAAGATAACAAAACCTTGATCTTGACTAAAAGATTAGATTGCTATGATCGGCAGTGAAAAGGCAGATGTGTTCATGCTTTTGTACCACAAGGTGGCGCCACATACTCACAGGACGTCTTGTCCTAATTTTTGTGTATACACATATTTATAGAGTTTCGGATATTTCATGCGTGTTGAAATGATAAATGTTATGAGCTATCAATATTTTTGAATATTGCTATCAATATTTTTTACACATTCATCAGTATGATGTCACATATTGCCCTCACATATGTGTACCTGCCGTTGATGAGGAGTCTGCCATCACAACAGAGATGGGAAAGTATTCATTCAAATATACACTAAAGTTAAAGTAAAAAAATGTTGGGCTCTGAAATCGTGAAATATACTGAAGCATATAATTGAAAATAGAAATTACAATTGAAGTCTTGCATATTCGGTGGGTAGATCCAGTTAAATTTCTAGGCTGAACGTGACTTCTGGTGGCAATTATTTCACTGTGTCTTCGACTATTTTTCAACATGTCTATTCAGCGGGAGCACAGACCGACCACATAATTTAAAAATGATGGTGGTAACTTGCACGCTGCTATTCCACACCCAAATGTTCTAGTGTGGATCTATGCTGTTACGGGTCCTGCTGGTAGTTGTTTACAACTACCATTGAACATGCAATATGGGAGTTTGGATGTGTGGATGCATGTTAAAGGTGCGTGCTTGGTGGAACTGGATACAATGCCAACTGGGCATTAAGCCCAAGGAGAGTGTTGTGGAACTCTCACAGTACGCCAGAGATACTGGCCGAATAACGTGAGTGAAGATTGGACTCACGAAAATAATTTAGCTCTAGGCAGACAAACCGTAGATGCGCCGTCACCAGTACCG
>OMKY01208941.1:0-25391 GCA_900302395.1 Bregmaceros cantori
AATTTCAATTCCTTTAGGATTATCGGTTTCAATAATCGATCAATTAATATACATTTTCCAAATGTATTTTATTCAGGGTGAAATCCCAGAAATTATGATCACACACCTGTGTCACAGTTTTTTTGTCCGATTTACATTCAAGGCCATAGAAAACTTCTGCCAATATGTAAGTATTGTAGATTTTTGCCTTGACGTTTCTTTCTGAAATCTATTGTATCACACAACGTAACCATTTACTGGTTGTATAGCCAACACCAACATGCTGCAGATGAGCACACACACTAATCGGTGTTTATGTTCTCCTATGACCAGATTTGGACTACCTGCGCTCAGTACTTCCTGCCAACACCGACCCGCGCTTCTACGATTTCCTGCGGGAACTTGATTGTTCCCGAGTGACAGTGCGCGCTGTACCCGAGGCCACCGTTGTCTTTGCCAGGGTGAGACACAACGTTATTGTTTATCGCGATCATTTCTCTGCCAAATTCTCTTTATTCTCTCTCGTGATGGCCCTACTCTGCACGCATATAATAAGAGATGGAAAAAGTACCCAAATTTCTTACTTAATGAGAGTAAAATACACTTTTGGAAAAAACAACTTGAGTACGACTACAAACTGTACTATCCAAATATCTAGTAAAAGTAATAGGCTCAGAAAAGTTAAAAAAAAATGTGTATATAAAATGCAACTTGCTTCACTTTAGGTTCAGCGGCGACACCTAATGGCTGTCTCCCATAATATGCGCACTTGTCATTCTATAGTCTTTGGCATTGCCGCCCCCTACTGGCTTATTCACACTATACATATCCCTACGGCCATTGGTGTGCAAAAAAAGTAACAAGGCTGTTTTGGGAAAAGTAAGAAGTACAAGTACCAGGGGTCCGCGTTGGCCGAGTGGTTATGGACGCGACCCCATTCATGTTAGTGGCGCTGCGTCTACCGCAGCTTCCGCAGTGTCGCGAGTTCGAGTACGCTCGTCGACTTGTCTGCAATGTCTACCCCCGATCTCTTCAACCCAGTTTCCGACTAATCCTATCCAATAAAGATGGAAAAACAGTGCTGAGGCCGGAAAAAATAACTAAAAAAAAAAAAGAACTACAAGTACCGATATTTCTGTTTAAAATCTACTGAGTACAAGTAAAACGTCATCAGAGAAAAATGTACTTCTAAAGCCATATTGCCTTTTTTATTGCTTTCTGTATAAATCAATTCATCGATTGCAGCTCGGCATAGCTTGGGGCCAATCAGGATAAAGTAGGCTTGACATTATCAGTCAATGCCACATCCTTTGGTTTTACACTAATATGGGAAACTAGTATGGGATATTGTGATATTTACTATTAACTAGGGCTGGGTTCAAAATATTCCAAAAGATAATTAATCAAATTCAAAAGTATGTGAATCGGGGGGCATTTTCCCCATCCTATTCTAATCTGTGAATGTGGGATGAGTGAGACACATCGCAGATAGGTCAACGAGGGGAGTAGAACTCGCAACACTGCCTGTACCTGTGAACTAAGTCACAGGCACCAAATGTGTGCTGGATGCGGGTGTGACTGTGCCACAGAGCCAGCACGGGACAGTATCTTAAAGTTACATACAGCAATATGTAGATTGATCGAGATCGGATTGTGACTGTCACCTTACGAATCGGAATAGAATCTATTCAGGAAATTCGGATCGATACCCAGCCCTACTATTAACAGTGATATGAAAATGTGAATATCGCCCAGCCCTAATGAAGGACATCATCTAAGTTATTATCTTCTACCTGCAGGTTCCCCTGATGGAGGTGTCTGGACCCCTGGCTGTAGTTCAACTCCTAGAGACCAGTCTGCTGTGTCTGGTCAATTATGCGAGGTACACATTCCATTCTGTCTTATATTGGGTGGATTACCGTAATATGAGCCACTGCCTAATGTGGGACACAAGTTCCAGTGGTTCTGGCTCCTCCCTAAACTAATGAATGTAAGTGAAACTATGGTAAAAGCAAACTATGGTAATGTGTCTAACATTAAGTTCAACGCTGCATTTCACTGTTTGACTGACTGTCCCACATTAGGACTTAGGAGGCTACAAAAAAGGGCCCATATTAGGGGAATCCAGCCTATTTCATCTGTTGCATGTTCTTACTCCTTTTTGCATTCCTTCATGTGCAATAAGCAGAGATGGCAAGTAACAAAGTACACATACCTCGTACAAATGTCTTTGTTTTAACAATACATTCCATCTAAACATGAAAGCTTATCATACAGAAAAGAGGATCCTCACTTTCTTTCTTTTTTTTTTAAATGTTTTTTTCCAAGCTTTATTTATTAGGGTTAGTGGAAATGGGTGAAGATGGGGGGTAGACATGCGGGTAATACGTCGGTGGTGGGATTCGAACCACAGACTCACCGCCCCATTAAGGCATATGCGTACTTTTCAATGCACTGCCTAACCGACTGAGCTACTGGGCAGCACAGGGTCCTCACTTTCTAAGGGAATTGTGTTTTACTCTTTCTTCCATTGTATTATTATTATATATTTTTTAAAAGTTATTTTTTCGGTGCAAGCACCATTTTCTCATTTTATTGACGCCGTCATATGAAAGGGGGGCGACGGAGCGGCGATGAGCAGTATATAACTGTGAGGGGAAGTGATCTCACGCCGCTGTGTGTGTTGTGATCCAAGTCACAGCAATTGGGCTGTCTTTAAGCATTGATCTAACCCACTGTGTCACAGGACCACCCCCTTTCATTGTAATTTTGATGTCTACCTTTTTTCTAAAATATTTTTGAGTGCCCGTCCTGAGAAAGTTGAACTCTGTGAAATGTTTTGTCTGTCCAGCCTAGTGTGTAGCAACGCCGCCCGTTTCCGGCTGGCCGCAGGGCCGGACAGGAAATTGTTGGAGCTGGGTCTTCGCAGGGCCCAAGGCCCTGACGGGGGACTCACTGCCTCACGGTACACGCACATAGGAGGTAACGCATACTGTGACAGTTTTTTTTATTTTTTATATATACATTGCTTGTGGATGGCAGTGTTTAATAAATATAATATGTTCTGCCCTCGTTCTCAAATCACCAGTGCATTAGACCCAATGGTTTTCTCGGCACAGAGCAGAATGTGGCACCCTTTGTAGAAGGATGTGAGACGTGAATTTAGTGGATATTGTTGAATATATTTTACTTGCTGAGGTCAAGCGAACAGCACAATACTTGAGCTACAACGGATTAATTCATGAATCATTGAGAACCGATTATTGAATTAATCACCACCTAATTTGATAACCGATTAATCGGCTGCAATTAATTGTTTCCTTGTTTGGTCTGTCCTCCGCACAACTATGTTGCTCCCAATGCCATCTCTTCACTCCCAGTGTTATCGCCCCACCCATTCTCTTCAATACAGTATGCACAGCAACACGGACGCGGAGTTTGAGAGCCAGGGCCTATACATCGGTGGGGCCTTGGTTTCTTGATCTCTCTTGGGCTCTAGTCGCGAAGCTTGTCGCTTTTGCTGGACACCCCAGGGGAAATACAACAAACAATACAATAAAGATAATAAGTAGCAGTTTGGATGAACAATCTTATAAGATAGCATTGGGGGGCGTGGTGGCAGAGTGGTTACAGAGTGCGCCCCTTAGACCGTAGGTCGAGCAGTGCTGCGGGCTCTAATCCCCTCTCTGGCTTTTCTGCAATGTCTCCCCACGACTCTTCAACCCAGTTTCCGATTTAAGCCTATCACTATCTCTATAAAAAGAAATGAAAAATAATTTAAAAAACAAAAAATAACTAAAATTGAATTGTTGTTACGAAATCTGCATCGACAAGTTTGCAATATAAATAAAGTTTCAGGTTTATAATTGATTTTAAACGAAACAATTGACAGATTAATGGAAGTGAAGATTGGCCCATCAATCGATCATCCAAATAATTGTTAGTTGCAGCCATTGTTGCAACTCCTAAGAAATAGGAGTTGATGCGTTGGTCTGTCTGAGCTAGGCTCCGTTAGCTCTTCAGTCAGATTAGAAGAAAGGCCTGCGCTCCTTCTTTGAAAATTGTCTTGCGAGTCCGCTCACGGACACTCAGGGTCAGATGTTGTGATGCTAACACCTGGAAAAACAAACGTGTCGGCCTCTCCCTGGGAATAGACCTTGTTCTATTTGTCTAACTTCACAGCTGGCCTGTATGTGGACAGTGCATGGTAATACTAGTTTGGATGTTTGGATGATTTTTGAAATTAATCGTCAACTAATGCAATAATCGATTAAGCAATTGAAACATTTTTGTTGTCAGCAGTTCGATGACCAACTATTACTGTACACAATTTTGATATTACCTGATAATTTCTGATCATCTAAAATATGATTAATATTATTCAACATTATGTATAGAAAACAGGACTATGAAGAAAACGGGCATTGAAATATTAGCATATAAATTGATTGTTATGAGTTTGCGTTAAAAGTAATGAACTTAATTGTTGTACATTTGTGAACCAAAATTGAATAACTGTCGAGATGACAAGATTTAATTTCTGTGTTAGGGTGAATATAAGAAAAATATGATTAGTCAAGTCAACTGATCGTTTTAATAATCGGCAACTAACGACTATTAAAATGGTTTTTAGTTGCAGCCCTACGTGTTAATAACAGTTTGGATGTGAACAATGGATGGTAATCCAAGTTTGGATGTGAACAGTACATGGTGAATGTGCTAGGAGTGCATTGAACATGGTTCAATTTTAACGTTAAATCACCCCTACATATTCACCTCATCATATTAGTACATTCAATAAAATTCAATTTGAATTCATTCAATTACAAAGAAATTGATCCATAAGGCAAAACATTTAACACCACCCCGCTTAATACATTTTTTTAAATCTTACTTTTGTATTGGAAAAATATATAAAAACGTCACACATTTGGCTGCAATATCACACCCTCCTACCTGCCTCCATTGCAATTAAACAATGACTAACGTTTGTGAGATGAGATCACTCGCCATCTATAGACGGGTTTACGTGCGAAACACTGGGGGAAGTCATTTTGTCCTGCAGTTCTGTTGGTCACTTCCAGTGCCTTATTGTTGCCTATGTCAACGCTGGTACTGAGCCGAGGTCCAAGCGCACAAAACACACACCAGTTCAAAATCCGACCACTAGATGTCGGTCTGTGACCAGTTACACATTGCCCCCCCCCCTTGCTTTGTTCACAATTTTGTATAAATATTGATGAAATACAGTCAAAATCCGACTTAAAGTTACTCACCGAGTGGTCACATCTTCTTCTAAACCAATAGTCTGACTGCTTCTACCAGTAATTCCAAAAAGAATGAGAAAATGAAACGGGTTGCACTGATTATTAAATAATGCGTTTGTGGATCACAAATCCGCACGAGAGCATTTGGGTGTCGAATAGCACACCACAAGTTACCACCATCCGTTTCAAATAACCTGGTATGTGTGTGTTCCCAGTGGAATATGTTGAAAAATACCCCAGACATCGAAACAAATGGCAAGTGACATTCTGAGTGCAAATTTAACCGGAAGTCCCCCCCCCGAACTCGTCTATAGTATGAATATGAAGATTTAGTGCAAATGTTCTTTGTCAGAATTCCTATTCTCTGCTGTGCTTGTCATCTCAGGGTTTGACATGACCAGCAACGTTCAGGCCGGCTTCCTGTTTGGGATCCCAGTAGCGGGCACCATGGCTCACTCCTACGTCACCTCTTTCTCCTCTCTGGAGGAGGTCTGGCCTCAGGTAGGTGTCCTCTTGTCTCAGTGGTTGTTAGTAAAAATGTATGGTTAGCGGGAAAATGGGCCTCGGTCTAGTCAGTCTAGTCTATAATGCTATGCACCTTCCTCAGTGGCTAGGAGGAAAAAGGAGGCGCAGGTTGGAGGTGCTGCTTTAATGTTCCGGTACATGGGATGGCTAAGTCAGTCGGCTAATCACAGCACAGCAAAAACCTCAGAGGGGACAGGGGGGCAGCAACGCAATTCCCGTGGCTAGCAACGCAAGAGTTTTGTTTTCTAGAGAACGTGGACACGTCTCCATGGTTACCAACACAGGTGTTGGGAGTGAAAGCACTGGTACTGGTGAGGCCGGACATCCACACAGAAACTATAGAGAGAGGTGGAGAAGAACCATATCTAGAGGGCAAGTTTGGCCAAATCACAGAGATTAAGAGGACTTCTGGGGTCAGTCACTGTACGGTGTTATAATGTCATAATGTTTTGAAGTTGCCTTTTCAGTGCGACCACGACCCCATCGTATTATTAAAAAGGCATGGTGGGAACTTGTGGTATGCCATTCCAAATGTTGTTGTTTGGAACTGTGCGCCACACACTCCCCGTTCAATTATTCCATTTAATAAATGCATTGATCCAGAACAACATGCACCCAGAGTGGTAGTGGTATAGAAATCAAAATAGAAATGTTCCACTTAGGCGTATTAATCAATGATTCAATAATCGATTATGAAATGAATCGACAAGTAATGCAATAATCAATAATCACCAAGAAATGTAATCATTTTTTGACGACACCAGAACCTACCTTGGTCTACACAAATTTGATATTTCTTGATCATTTCTGAAAATCCAAAATATGATTAAAATGATTGATAAAGAAACATAAATGTGAAGAAATGTAATGAATAAATTAATGGTAATGACTTTGTCATTACCATTGGCTAATTAACTCAATTGTTGTAGATTGGTTTCCTAACAACCAAGTTGACGAGATTTATTTCTGTGTCACTATGAATATTTTAGAATTTTTTAAAAACATCTGAGCGATTAATCAACTAATCGTTTCAATAATTGGCAACTAATCGACTATTACAATATTTGTTACTTACAGCCCTAGCTGCAATGACGTTCCTAACAAGCCGACGTCCATTACGGTGCATGGAAAATGGAGGTGTTTGATTTCAGCACTAAACCGTGAGAGTGGTGCACTAAACATCAGTGTACTGAAATTGACTGCACTATATTTCAGTGTTTGACTCAAGTGAGCTCAGCACTGTTCTCTCTCCACAGACCTTGCAGCCAGCAGACGGAGCAGGTGACCCCATAGACCTCATCTCTCTCACCAAGGGCATCCTGGGTCGTCTCTGTGAACACCTGGGGGCCGATCCCACCAAAATCCGCGAGGGCGAGTTTGCCGCATTCCTGTCGTACGCCATCGCCTACCCAGCCAACTTCCTGCCAGTCATTGACAGCTACAGTGTACACTGGTGAGGAAAAGTGAACTGAGTATTTATTGCTCACTATTGGCCATGCTTCAGCCACAAACTGTCGGCCTAAGATGGGTTGCGTTTACAACAAACGACTCTCAGTTTCCTGATCTCTCTCTGTCTCTAGCCGGGAAGCTTGTCGCTTCTGCTGGGTACACCAGGGGGAATCCTAGAATGAATCATTATATCTCCAAAACGCAGAGCGGAGGGGATGTAATGAATATAATCATGAGCTGCCAAATCGGCCTAACAAAACTCTCCAATCCTCCAGGGATTAGTGGATGGTAAAAAGTATCAGAGGACAAGACTGGATCGTTCCTCTGGAGAAGGAGATAAGCAGATATATTGAAATGTGATTTCATGGTAAGCCATGTAAAGTGAACATGCGATGGTTCTGAGTTCCTCTTCCGTCCTCTGCAGCAGTGGACTGCTCAACTTCTGTGCTGTGGCCATGGCTCTCAGTGAACTGGGCTATCGACCTCTGGGAGTCCGGCTGGACAGTGGGGACCTCTGCAGACAGTCCGTGGAAGTGCGTCGCATCTTCAAGCTGTGTGCTGAACAGTGAGTGTCACGGCATACGTCCAGCTGTCCACAAAATAACAGATATGATAATGATGTCTTTTTAAATAGTTACATGGATATCATGGCTAATATATGAGATTTGTATAGGTGATACACTTATAAATACACATATAAATGGACGCTTTCCAAAACTTAATTAAATATAATTAAAAACTTGTTAAACATCCATGATTCCATTCGAAAGGTTAAACTTTGATAGGTTATAGGCTCAGGGCCAGTATGAACAACTCAAGTATTATTTTTATTTGATTTTGCCTTCCAGGTCATAAAATCTACAGAAAACTGATTTTTAAAAAATAGTCTTGTCGCTGTGGCTTAGGACGCATCGCTGTGACATCGCTTTCCCTCGCAGTCATATAATACATGTCCACTCGTCCTTGCCCTCACAAACCCTCTTTCACGCTAACGCTGTCAATAAAATGCGAATAGCGGCGCTTGCAACGAAAAATAACAAATATAAATAAGAACAAATACAAAATATAAATATAATATATAAATAAAATGTACCATTCAGCAAACTCGACACACCTGTACATATCCATATGACCATCATTGATCCCCGCTATAGACAAGTTCAGCGCACAGCTCTGACGTAATCGCAGAGCTGAAGAGGACATCTGGTGTCGGTCAAGTTTTGACGATGTCTGTATGTGAATAGACATATTCAAAACAGAGGCTGACACCAGGAGTCCACTTCGGTAATGTCTTGGTGGTTGAACTCTATTGTCCTCTAGTTTTGGAATGTATGTTGAGGTGTCGCTTCTGTGTAGTTTCTCCATGCCCGTGTTTGACTCCCTGGCCATCGTCGGCACCAACAACATCTCCGAGCAAAGCATGGTAGAGCTCAACAAGAAGGTATGTGTATGAATAACGTTCATACTGTCAAACTAAATGAATACCATATGTCAAATAATTTTTAGATGACAGGAATAAAGGTTTTTACATACCTCGACAGTTTTGATCGCGGATTCTGCAATCTTTTTCTGGAGTGGCGTCCTGTTTAGCATGGTTGTGGGTGTGATCTGACCGTTTTTCCCGCTGGTCTAACCCCGCCCTCTCCCGTGTGAAGAAGATTGCAGAATCCGCGATTTAAACTGTTGAGGAATTTTAAAAACCTTTCCTTCCTGTAATTTAAAAATAATTTGACGTGTTGTAAAAAGGTATGTGCTCGCTGCTTTGGGGTTTTAACCTGTTTTACAATGAACGCTGAAAACTCATACTGAAATATGTTCCTCCTTGATCATTTCTGTCTGTATACTCACTCTGCACGCAGTGGCACTTTGTCAGCATAGCTTAGCCCCTTGGACCCATGGATGAAGATAGGTGAAACTATAAATCACTGCATTTGTTTAACCAAACTACGTTCAGACCCAATGAGGAAGAGGCTGATGTTTGCCAGACATTGCCATCATGCTACCAAGGCAATTATACAGCCTTTATTGCTGTGGAACCTCGTGGACTAGTTTGTTACAGAGGCCTCACCTAACCAGACAATATAGCCAGGGACGCGGGAATGGAGGGAGAGGACCTCCCTGTGGCCATGGCGGACCGAGAAGTGTGGAGGCGTGTCGTCGAGTGTGCCCCGACCCACAAGGGTCGCCAGAAGAGAGAGACCCAACGAAGGAGCAATTTGAATAACTTGACTTTGCTAAGGCCATAGCTGAGCATATTTCAGTATGAAATTACAGTTTTCCTTTTAAGGTGAAGGACCCCTGGTGTAACAAAGTACTATATAAAATATATATGTATTTTTTAACTCTGTCAAACAGGAAAATGAAATCAATGCAGTTGGAGTTGGCACTCACTTGGTGACCTGCACTCGCCAGCCATCTCTGGGCTGTGTCTATAAGGTGAGCCGCTCTACGGAGACATCATCATATTTCACTATCTCCACTTGTACCAGACAGTGCATCAACATAGGTCATCCTTATCCATAGGAGGCGATATGGGGACACTTCATATCACCTCGTCCTCACTGTCCACAAGTGGGTGAAGCGGCACGGAAATGGAAAGCGATGCGGCAGCAAAGATATTTTGCGCACCGGTACTGACTGACAGGGTCTATAGACATACGCGTAAATTTGTGCATGTGGTTGATCATGTGGACAACTAAAAATAGTGATCAATTTAATAATTAAATGAAGGTGGGTGTGGAATGTTTAGTACGTATTGCGCTGCGATAATAAGTCTTAATTGTGGACATGCGTCACGGGGGAGACTTTTTTCGTTGCAGTGGTATCGCTTGTAGGTCGTGCCCAGGGGTGTGGATGGCCCCGCTGTAAAGTAGGCGTTCCGATTTCTCGCGGGCGGTGAGGGTGAGGTGTTTGATTGTAGAACTTTCAAGATCTCCCTTTGATTAACACCATTATTGGTTTGATGCAAGAGGTGATTACAGCCAGGGTAAATCTCAAATATTCATTTGAAACTCATTTCTTTGCATGTGTTTGTACAGCTTATCGAGGTGCGTGGGAATCCCTGCATGAAAGTCAGTGAGGACCCAGAGAAGAGCACGGTTCCGGGGAGGAAGGCTGTGTACCGTCTACTGGACAGCGAGGGTCAGTGTTCATTTTAACTTGATACCTTTTTTTAGAGATGAAGGTTAAAAGTCCGCCCTTGCATGGTATCTCACCATTTTATCTAGCAGCACCAAGAAAGTCCAAAAAGATAATGATTAATCTAGATTAATTAATTTGACGATTATATTGATAATCGAATAATCTGCCACTAGCATTTTTTTTCATCTAAGCGTACTTATTATTTTCATTATATTGTTTGTGCTGATATGGAGCTTAACAGTGTTCAATATCCAACTGAAAAGGTGGCGCCATGACGCTGGGAATGGGGACTGGAATTGGGAACAACATATATTCAACACAGTCGAGCGGAAGGCAATCCAAACGGGGAAACGGATTAATCGGATTTAGTCGATTATCAAATTAGTTGCCAATTGATTATTGTCGATTAATCGATTGTTGGTATGTATGCATGTATATGTATGTATGTATATCTTTATTCCAGACTCAAAGTCCATCGCAACAGGCACACACCACCAACAGATAAAACATATACAGTTAAAAACACAGAAACAAAACAGAAACAACAACAATGCATAATAAGTTACATCAATATCACAGTCATAGAGAATCTTATATGGTTAAAAGATTGATCGGTTGCAGCTTTAGATTAATCGATTAACCAACAGACTAGAATGAATGATAAATATATGATAATTAATGACCAAATGTTGACATTCCCGGTCAAAGCTGTGAGCAGTGTCTTAGTTGTCCTAACTGTCCATCAGGTCATCCCCAGCTCGACGTGCTGTGTCTCAGTGAAGAACCAGGCCCACAGCCAGGCCACACCTTCAATGTGTTCCCCCTGACCACTAACTCCCGGCTGGCTGTCGTCCCCGCCCAGGTCCTCTGCCTGCGGCTAGAGATGTTCACCAAGGGACAGGTAACATGTCGTAGAGATGACTGTTCCAAACGTTTGGGTATTGATGCAAATCGGCCCGTGCAGTTACCCTGCTGTATCAAACCGCCCCGGCAGACACTGAGTCAAGACTGGGCTTTGTCTCAGTTTCTTTATCTTTCTATGGCTCTAGCTGGGAAGCTTGTCACTTTTGCTGGGCACACCAGGGGGACTCTTACAATGAATGAATCAATAAAGATAACAATAATGACCTGGAGAGGGGGACTGAAGTCACAAAAATGATGACTTGAACTTGGTACTTTTCCTTTAATTCCCAACTTTATGAATGGATGAATGAATACATTTAATTTTATGACAAACAGTGCGAGCCATTAAACATTGCAACATGATCCATGACACAAGGGAAGATGGGTAATTCATTTCAACATGAAACATAAGAATATAGACATACAAACGGGTTTAGCAGGACCGCAAATCTTACCCGAATGTCCGTTATGGATCCTAGTTTAGTGCACCATTTTCCACTATGTCAGCTTGTAGCAGAATATGCACCAGCATGGGTTATCCTTCACCAGAGGCACCGATCCAGTGTCGCTTTTTGTTTAGGGTTGAGTCCGGACCATTTGTAGATGTTTTTGCACCATTGTTTGGATGGTCTGAAAAAAAATGAGTTATTGTTGTTTGTGTTGTATTGTTGCGAAATTTTCTCATTAACGGCATTAGTGTGAAAGGGCAGAGAGTGGGGACGAGTGGACGTGAAGTATATGACGTGACGGGACGCAATCTTGCGGCACTGCATGTGATTGTGATCGCAGGCACAAGACTGAGTGGGGCTGGCTTGCCTCTGTTTCTTTTACCTTTTTCTAATTGTTTAACGTCTGTGGGTGTGATCCCAGATCTCTGAGCCTCTCAGCAGTCATACAGAGTGCAGGGCGAAGGTCCAACAGTCTGTCCAGAACCTCCACCCGCGACACAAGAGACTACAGGACCCGGAGCCATACACCGTAGGACACACACACCAACAAACACGGCACGGTGGTGCAGGTGTTACCACTGCTGCCTCATGGCAAGAAGGTCCTGGCTCCGAATTCCAGCACTAGGTTGTTTCTGAGCGGAGTTTAACAAGTTTACACCCTGTGTCTGTGTCCTCATGGCACTCACGTTTCCCCCACCACCTAAATCATGTTCAATGAACCTTCTCCAGTCAGTGCCCCTGGCCAAGGCACTGGCTCAATCTGTTGGGCCCCGGGCACTGCACGGTGGCTGCCGACAAGCTCCTCAGGGATGAGTTAAATGCGGAGGAATTTCACTGTACATGTATGTATGCGTGACTAAATAAAGTACCTTCGAGCTTTGTCAAGAACACATCACAAAAGCGGTTGAAACACACGTAGGGTTCTCTTTGTTCAGGTGCCGAAAGCTGCAGGCTGTCGGTAATATAGAGCAGACCAGGGCTTGAAAACGGAATTATTTTTAAAACGTTCCGTTCCGAACGGTTCAGGCAGGTGTATATTTAACGTTTTCGTTCTTGGAACCGTTCCACCACCAAATTATTGGTCCTGAACCGGTTCGGAACACAAACATTTTGTTCGTTCTCAAAGTTCCTTATATTGTGCGATGTTAAGTTTAGATATGGTTTTTATACAAAATATTTTTTGTGGCTGTTCAAACTTCAGTATAACTGTATTAACGTCATTACATTCGCTTCATCGTCTGTCCACAAGATGGTGCCCCAGATGCATGGGGCTTAACGACTCACAGTGAAATGGACAAAAATACTCTCCCAGACATAGGATATGTTAAAATGTATAGGAAACGGAAAAAAAGTTTTTAACCGGTTTTGCGGATTTCACAATGTTCCGTTTGTGTTCCGGAACATTTGAAGACATTTTTTTTTTCGTTTCCGTTTCCACTCCTCGTGAAATTCCGTAAAATTCTGCTTGTTTTCGGTTCCCGTTTTCGTTCCTTGAACCGGTTCGGAGCCCTGGAGCAGACATGGACAAACTGCGGGCCGTATGTGGCTCTTTTTTTATTTCTGTAATTAACTCTTTATTTTTGGGGGGCAAGCGCCATTTTTCCATTTTATTGACAGGGGCTGTGTCCGAAATCGCCCCCTAACCCCCATACAGGGCACTATATGGGGCGCACGCCATTTTGTAGGGGTGTCCGAATTCTCCATGTGCCCCATATAGGGCACTGAAAGTATCCCACAATGCACCGCAAAATGTAGTGAGCATCGGGTGTACCCTAGACGGAGAAATATAACCCATAATGCATTGCGAGCCGCATTACACTAATTAAAGCGTAGAAGAAGACGATGCGCGCGCTCCAAAACAAAAACAATGGAGGCGACAGGACTCAGCAGCAACCGACGGCGTCAAATAATTACAAATGTGAGTACAATTGATTTTCTGTGATAAAGTATTCATTTATTGTTTAAAAAAAAGCATGCAAATGCTACGGCCAATGCCGACAGGCAATGATGTCACTATGCGACAGCGGTGACGTAAGTTAACAGTGCCGATTCTAGTGTCCGAAATCTCGTCGGTGAGATTGAGTGGACTATATAGTCAGTGCCCTATCTAGGGGCTAGGGATTAGGGAGCGATTTCGGACACAGCCAGGGTTAGTGTTAAGGGGGACAAGAGAGTGAAGAAGCAGTCCTGCTGCATACTAATGCGGGTGAGGGGAAGCGATCTCACGACAGCTGTGTGCGCTGTGAGATTAAGCCATGGGCACTGAATGGGGCTGCCTTGGGGCACTGACTCGAGCAGATTTAACGAGATTTTTTTTTAAATGTTTTTTCCAGCCCATTCAGGCTGTTTTTCCCAAGCTATTATTAGAGGTAGTGGAAACAGGTGAAGACATGCGGGAAATACATCGGTGGTGGGATTTGAACCACCGACTCACCGCGCCGTTAAGGCATATGCGTGCTTTCCAGTGCACTGCCTAACCGACTGAGCTATTGGGCAGCACAATTTAATGAGATTTTGATGGTGGGGGAAACCTAAGCACACACTGGGAGAGCATGTGGGCTCCACAAAGAAATGATCTGTGGGGGCTGGGATTTCAACCCATGATTTTCTTGCTGTGAGGCAGCAGTGGTAACCAGCATTGCTCAACTAGGCACCTTCAAGTACATCTGTTTTTTGAGATTGATTACATTGCATTTCCAAATACAACTGGCTCGGCCCCTTTGTCGAATTCTAGAAACCATTGTGGTTTCTAGAATTTTAGAAAAAGTTTGCCCAATTCTAGGCTAAAGCCTTGGAGAAGCTCTGTGTTCCCATGCCTTGAAGCACAGTTGCTGTGCTGTGAAATCGGTGTTTAGCGCCAACATCAACACATAACCTCAAGACAGGATACATTACGTGCATTTTCACACACACAAATATATAGTCATCTTTAGCAGAAATGTAATGTTATGACATTTTAATTCTAAGCGGCAAGCTGACCTTCTGCAATCTAGGAATAAATAAAATAACTTTATTTACATATAATGTATTGTTAAAAGCATAATAATAAGCAAAATAAAAGCAACTAGAAGCACTCAGAGATTGCAAACCTGCGCCGTAGTGGTACAAAAATAAATCATACTTTTATTGCTAGCAGTATGTGTGGCAACCCATCAAGTGCTCCAGTAGCGCGATTGCCCCATAGATTGTACGGCGAACATGTCAACTACATTTCCCAGCGGCCCCTGTGACCCGGAAGTCTGGTCACGTGACCGCGGTAAGTGGCAATCTATTTTTTTGGTAAGTTGGCGATTAAGTATGATTTGTGTTACTTATAGGCTACAGAAATGCACAAAATGTAATCAATTCTTCCATGTGTTATTTCCAACAACCTGCTTCGCGGGGCAGGTAATTACACTTTTATCAAATCTTTCATTTGAAACATGGATGAATCTACCGTCTGTGTGGTTCTGTCCTGTACATTAGCGCCAATCTATCCATACACTGTATGAACGTCTATCCATCCTGTCAGTCCATCAGTGTAATTATGTTGTTTGTCACCAGGTGGCGCTTTCTGAAAAGCTGCACAAGCTGACCACAGACCTCTGGAAAGGAACCTCAGCACAACACAACTTCCTGCTCTCCAACTAACAGACAAGAGACTGGTTTTCTACTAAAGCAAAACATATTTATGTCAATACTTCATGACTTAATGCTGATGTCTATGTGTCTAATATATAATTATTTCTATAGCAACTTTCATATAAACTTAACATAACATATGTCCTCTTTATTTTAAATATGACTATTTAAATTGTAGATTTGAAGTTTCAAAACAGGAGAGGTTAAAACATTTTCATTTCAATAGACTGAGAAGATATGTTCAAACGTGTATATTTATGAATTCCCTGGGCATAGTCTGGATTCAACTGATAAAGTGGATACAAAGAGATGACAAGATTTGACAGACATTACAAGAGTTCAGCACAATTCATCAAATAATTGGTGGCACCTGGACCAATTATTTGTATTACGTTTCACTGCAGAGGTGTTTTTCTCTTTCATAGGACTTTGTCAGAGTTATGCTGCATCCCAATTCTCATCTTAAAAAATCATCTTAGCCCTTGCACATTATCAAATAGGGGGCCATCGCAAACCCAAGGGCCAGGGCTGAGAGGGGTGCTATGATGTGAATTGGGACACGGCATTAACATCTGTTGCTCTGTTCTGTCCTGAGTCCAACCATAATCTACCTCTCGTTTTATCAAGTCGACCAAATGGTTCTACTGTTATCCCAATTACAGGTAGACTTATTTTTTAAAGTCATCTGTAATTAACTCTTTAAGTGCCAACCATTTTAACACTAAAACTTAAACACTGCACTGATGTTTGAAGGTCCACTAACTAATCTCCTCAAATGATATCTGAACACCACGAGTTATAATCTAAAGAAGAGGATCTCTACTTTTTGGAAACAATTGTGATTAAGATTTTCGGCATCCTAATCTTTGTCTCTGTAGGACTGAAGAGTTAACAAGATCACGGTCTCTTTTTCCCAAACCGCATTCCCTCACTTTATCTAACCTTTAGAGTCATGCTGTGGATGGTGAGTTAACGCACCGTCAAGGATAGCGGACCAACCACTGGAGCAATTGATTTAGTGAAGGTCACAGGGCAAAGTGCACAGGATGTCTATGCCTAACCAATTATAGAAGATTACCAACATTTTTTAAAATTGAATAATCTAATCTCCACGCTCTCATACTCTCTCTAAATGTGCCTTATAGTCCATTGTGTCTCATATATGAAAAACTGTATAAAATAAACAATTAAGAGATTATAGTCTGGTGTGCCTGTGCCATGGGCTAAGTCGGGAAGAAAACCAAACAGAATTTACATCCACAAGGAGCGCTCTGTAAAGTAGCGCGTGAAGGCTGCAAGACTGTAAAAAAACATTTTATTTACAAACAGCACCACAAGTCCCACTGCTTTGTTGTTACCAAACACTGAGAGCACAGAGTCCACACCAGCAACAATATGACAATGATCCACCTTGAAAGGCATTTTTCAAATTACTGTTTTGGGGTACTCAAAACGCCGTTGTCATCTGGATGGGAGGTGCAAATGGCAAAGAAAATTTTGGATTCCACTCAAGCGTTCCTGTGTAGACATAGCGTTAGAGCGCAGAAAATACTGTATCGTTTTCTGAGGTGAAGGAACACTGGCATTGTGGATGAATAGCCGCTTGCTACTGCCCTGTATTTAGTGCAGTCACTATTACGGCCCGTCCACTGAACTTTTGTGCACTGTGTCACAGTCTAGTACTGTCTTAAATCACGCACCTCTGTTTTGCGCTTAATGGAAATGTTGCTGTGACTCTTCGGTGCGTTGCACTCCGAAATTTGCATGCTGCCAATAGGACGGACTACAAACAGAACTACAACACGTTGGCCGGCATGACGTGTGTGCGCTTGTCCGCAATATCAATGTCATTCCATTTCCGCTATATAGGCAGAAGTGCGGCCGCTAGTGTGCCGATTATCCATCGATCGCGCACTGGGTCTCTGGCTGTGTTTAGGGCATTATCCGGGCCACTTTCACTTTTAGCCAACAACTCTGGACAGCACTATATGCACTAATAGTAGTGCACCATTGCACTATTTGAGGCACAGCATGACATATTATGTTAGAACCCTGAGAAATATTACATCATGTATAACGTGATCTTTTAAAATCCAGCACCCTGTGCTAATGCCTCTCCCCTGACACAAACGGGATGTATCATCAGAATGTGATCACGTGTGCCAAAGTTGATTATGCATACTTTCCTTAAAACACATATACATACAATGGACTTCTGTTTTTCAACATTCTTTACTCAGCCACGGCCCAGATTTGAACCATTTATATTACTGGAAGACAAGACAGGCAAAGAAAGATTAGATGGTTTTAAACCAATTTTGCACTAATACCTCTTGTATATTTCAATGCCTTGGACCAAAATGTATGGCAGCAGCTCCAAGCAGCTGTGACACACACACACTCACACACACTCGCACTCGCATATCATCCACCCGGAAAACACAACAAATTAAAACAAGGTACTCCTTTAACGTCTCACTTCCAATTAGCCAGAACATTATTCAATGGATATCTACTTATTATTTTATTATTCTCCCAATGAAACTTCATGGAACTCCGCAAGTGCCGGTTATGGAGGGTGGATTGAGCAGGATTATTGGAGACATCAACTTCATTCACAAATGACTGTCGTCAATACGCGGCAAAGTCCACACTGATGTCTGTGGCAGCTCACAAAGCACAACACAAACTAAGTGATCCCACTTCTGACACCATTATTATGGGAACTATGAGGTGGTGAAAACATAGAGGAAATGATCATTCTTTCTAAACATTCTAAACTCGGCTTGAGCTTGAGCAAGTGGTCTGAAGAAGCACAAGATGTCAGGAAATGACGTACCATCATCATAACTGATGGATGACATCTGGTGCCGGACTTAACATGCGAGCACATTGATTTCAGGCCCCGGATTTTGGACTCTAAATTTGTGGAAAAACTGACTGGAAATAGGTTTACAACATTTACACAGGACATTGGGTGGGTATTTAAACCAGGGTGAGTTTTACTGGTGTTTTAGTTGGTGGTTAGCAAGGTTTGTGGTGGTGTTGTCATGGAGGTTTGAGATGTCGCAGGGGTTGTGGTTTTTATCTGTGCTGCTGGGGCCCCCCTCCGACACTTTTGAGTGCTGATTCAGACAGTCGTCGGCCCATCTGTCATCACCTTGGGGTGTCATCACAGCCGTGGCGGACGCGGATATTTAGAACCAGGGCCTTTACATCGGTGGGGCCTTGGTTTCTTTATCTCTCCCGGGCTCTAGTCGTGAAGCTTGTCGCTTTTGCTGGACACGCCAGGGGAAACCTTAAAATACAACTACAAACAGTGCATGAAAATTTTACATTGATGAATGATCCTATGCTTATATCAGGCAAGGCATGTTTTTAGGATACCTTAGGAGTTAGTATTCTACCTCAGATTATACGTTCCACTGCTAATGCTAGGTAGGGTTAAAATGCTACACCAGTCAACAGTCACTAGTTACACCACAATTATTTATTGTCATAACATTTCATCTACTGTCTTCAGACAGGCTATATTTGGTTATTGAATGTGAACAATGAGTCAATGTTCATAAATGTGTTAATCTGCATTTAAATATATTGGATTATTATTTTTGATTTAGTCTAGCAAATTTACTGTGGTTAATTAGTGGTTTGTGTGTGTGTGTGTGGGAGTGGGGGAAAGGGGGGGGGGTCACAACACTGCCATTCTAAGATCACATAACCATCCTCAACTTTGTTCACAAAGGCGTTGATTTTCACATGAATGTCTCAACATGGTGTTTTTTAAATATGCAAACTGCTTCTCAGTTTAATTTTAAAACTATGCTGATAAATCAACTAATCTGCCTAAAACTAGAAGTGCACCTCCCCGAGAGTTGCGTTAAAAATCAATATCGGTGTAACCAAATATGCCATGTTGTACCTTGTTGGAAAGCTATTGTCCTGAGATGAATACAGATTACAATCATTATAATGTTATAAAGTCAAAGTAACAAGGGTAGGGCCATCATAATTGTATTAATAACATATTTAAGGAAGACTTAAGATATCTTCATTTTTTAGCAGACATGGCAACACTATAAAATCTCAATGTAAAATAATATATAGATATTTATTTTAATTACTTTTGGTGAGAAGTAAATATATATATATATATATATATATATATATATATATTGCATCCCTAATTAAAACTAATGTGTTTGTGTGTTTCTTCTGTTAATTCGCTTTTTGCTAACCTTAACTGTCGTTTTTTTTTTTTACTAAGCAAATCGTACAGAACCAAAAGTTTTTTTTTTTATGTTGCAACACAAAGAACCAATAAAACCATTTATTTAATTTAACAAAATAAACATCCATGAAACAAAGAAAAAAAGAAAAGATGATAGGAAATTAATAAAATGAATACCAAAAGAAAAGAGAAAAGATAAATCCGCTTTCGACATTAAAAAAAAACAGAAATGAGGAAAAAAATAAGATAAAAGACAAAATGGTTTTAGTATTAACACAAATTGGCCCCCAACTAGTAGAAAACTCTACTTCAGAAACGGTGAAGGAACGTGGGAATTTTCCAACCTTCAACATGGTGCCCCTTTTTCCATTTTTGGCATGGATGCGACGAACGCTTATGAACCCAAACGAACCGCAGTAAGAAGTGCAGGTTCCAGTTCCAGGGACTTTTCTGTGCCAACAAAACTCCAAAGGACAAATTTCAGAACTTGTACCAAATGGCTAGATTTTTCTTTCACACAAATTAACTGCATTCTTGGGTCCTCCCTGATCTGAAGACTGGGGCACACTTTAGCCTATCTTCTGCTATCCTTTAGTGTGTACTCTTTCAGTCACTAACTAAGTTACTTGATTTTAACTGCTTTTCCTGCAACTAGTAATCTTAACACATCACTTTTTTCAAAGCAGTAATCAGATTAAAGTTCCTTACCAATGTAACTTTACTTACTAATTAGTTACTTTGCTGTTCTAGAATGTTCCTTGTGGCTCACTTTAATAAGATATCATTATAATATATGTATAATAATAAAACAAATTATTGCTTCAATGACTTCATTTTCATCTTGTACATTCATTTTATTGTGTATTCATGTGAAATTATGGTTAAAACCCATTTCCGATAAAGTGAAATATGGTGGGCTGGATTGGCACTTGGCACATGCTGAATATAATTATAACCACCTAATTTTAAATTAACTTTGGTAACACTGCTCCATTCTTCCCACAATGATTTTATGCAAACTGGTGCTCTGTGATAAGTGTGATAAGTTCATCACATGACATGGGGTGTGTTCACTCATGAAAGACGTTATACTGAATGCATATTTACGAGTTACAACAATGGCCTATGATGGTAAATTGGATGTAGTGCGTGTGCGGTCAGCTATTGCCTGTCTATCCCAGGTGTAGTAGCACAACAGACTAGTTGAGTGTCATACTGACAGATTTGGCAAATTCGGTTTCGTAAAGTACAAGTCACGGTTGTGTGCAGACTATCCTCTTCCCACCATGGGCACTGTACTCGGCACCCCTTGCCAGGAAAGCACCCCCCCCCCAAGCATAAAATAACTGGTCCGGTTCGAACCGGTTCACGGAACAAAAACGAAAACTGAAAACGAGCAGAATTTTACAGAATTTTATGAGGAGCGGAAACGGAAACGAAAAAAGAGTTCTCAACTGTTCCGGAACAGAAACGGAACCTTATGAAATCCGCAAAACCGTTTTTTTTTTCTGTTCTCTATATATTTGAACATATTCTATGTCTGGGAGACTATTTCCGGTTGTGCATCCATCCAACTTTCATTGTTAGTCATCAAGCCCCATGCATCTTGTGAGGAGGGACTTTAAGAGCCAACGAAATTTTTGCGCTCCGAAGCGGTTGAGGACCGATATTTTGGTATCGGAACAGTTCCGAGAATGCAAACGTTAAACATAGGCCTGCCTGAACCGTTCGGAACGGAACTTTTAAAAAAATAATTTAGTTTTCAAGCCCTGTTGATAAGTAGGCCGGATTTGGTCACACAATGAAATGATTCAAACACGCCGGTTTGAGTATACTCTGAGACTACAGACGTCACAGAGACGAGGTAAGCTCTACCTTCCTGATGTGGTTCCAGATGCCCCAGGGTGTAGCCGCCAAGCAGGTTATGTTTTTACTCGTGTTGGTTTGTCTCCTCGATAACTGAAAAAGTTGTACATGGATCTGGATGAAATTTTGCAGAGTTGTTTGAAATGACAAAAGAAATAATTGATTAGATTTGGGGGCATTTCTGTAGCCTATAAGTAACATAATCATACTTAATCACCAACTTACCGATAGATCGCTGTGCGGTCACGTGACTAGACTTCCTGGTCCAGGGGCCGCTGGGAAATGTAGTTGGCATGTTCGCCGGTGGCGTCAATAGCAATCACACTACTCTAAACACTTGCATTGACAATGGGTTGCCACACATACTGCTAGGATTAACAGTACTATGTTTTTGTACCACTACGGTGCAGGTTTGCAATCTCTGAGTGCTTGTAGTTGAAATAGTCAAACTCTGTGTGTGGGTCCCATAGGCGTTTTGGTTTAACACTCGTCAGAACAGTTCCTAGCTCATTATCTGCACATGTCTTCATCCTCGTGTAACATACAATGGCCGCATGTCCACCTCAAATCAGGAATAGATTGAATCAATGGAGTTTGCCTCATGTGGAGGAGAAACCGTATGTTTACGCACCCAGTGCGCTGGGCACAGGCATCATGGTTTTATCTCCACCAGTCGCATATGGCCCATAGACGCCAGTGCCGACTAGAGTAGCCTCGTGCAGTCTCATACTGACACCCAGCAACCAAACGAATTAACCCATGATGCGCTGTTCAGGCAAACAGGTAACACTCAAATGAGATCTTATTGCAGCTGTCGTGAGACAGATTCCCATATCCTGTATGCTGCCGGCCTGCTTTCCCTGCTCTCTGAAACATTTTTTAGCAAGTCCATCCACCTGGTCAGATGTTATGGACCAGACAAAAATTTGGCCATCTTCAGCCAACTTTATGTGTTGGCTTTCAAAATCTCCTATTAAGGCGTCACATGCAAAACCTTTACATCCCCACGCTACGCGTTTTGGGGATATAATTAGGTTCCTAAAATATTGTAATGCAAGCGCCCCCTCGTGGAGGAGCTGGGGAAAGAGGAACTCGGGTCGCCAATAACTGAGCCCAGTCATTGTCAAGCTTCGTTCTGACTCTTTATGTAGAGGCGTGTAGGCACATGCATAGCCGCCAATGGTGCCGGCCCAGAATGCACCGCGCGTGCATTCACTACACTGCCTCCCCACGTCATGGCCGCTCCACTCCGACGAGTCCGCGACTTGCGATGCCCGAGCGGCCCCGGCAGCCCCGCTGCGTGCGGCTCGGCACCCACTTACTGACACCAATGTAATGCAAGCGCCCCCTCGTGGAGGAGCTGGGGAAAGAGGAACTCGGGCCGACAATAACTGAGCCCATTCATTGTCAAGCCTCGTTCTGGCTCTTTATATAGAGGCGTGTAGGCACATGCAGAGCCGCCAACGGTGGCGGCCCAGAATGCACCGCGCGTGCATTCACTACAATATATTAAATATATTTATAAGAAATACAATTAATCTTGCTGCCCCATCCTAGCCTGGCAAGCCAGAACAAATGAATCGTTCACACATCGCTCGCGTTCAACAGCCATTCAGCGCGAGCGATGCGTGAACGATTCGTTTGTTCTTGCTTGCCAGGCTAGCCCTACCCCACCCGTTAATTAAGGACTACGAAGTACGGATGGTAACACTTTGCTAAATCAGATGCAACTGTCTTTCTGATGTTTATGAAATTACAATGATTTATGGCATTACGAGCTGTGATTTAAATAAATAAATAAATAGTTTAATACTAATAAATAACCTCACCTGTATTTCACCTGTCCTTCGACACTTCCGCCTTCCTTGGGGTGGAGTCTGTTCACCCCCAGAAACCAAAACCAACCAGTCCTCGCTCCGCGGAGAGTCCATTATTGAAAGTCCATTATAAATCTATTCACTCACGAACAATGGACGCTGCGGGGCAGGCAACCTAACAACACAGCAGTAAGTCTGGCCCATTTATTGAAACGTTTTGAACGCCATGTCTGTTATAAACAGCGCGTCTGTTAAAGTCGTTTTCGTTGTTGTAAGCTCCCGTAGAAGTAAGTACAACTAGCCCGCCCCTTCACCCTCCGTCTGTTTATTACCGGCTGTTTGTTATGTTTTCTAAGCGAACTTTGTGTATCTAGCTTTAAATCAATTTCCATTTCGGGAACGCAAAAAACAAATTTCGCACATTTTTTTCCTGTTTCCATTTCTGAAAATAAAATAAACAATCGGACACTCATTTAACGGCTCATTGAAAAGGATCGCAGTATTGCCGTTAACGCTGTGTTTATGTGTATGTATTTCGCCAAATGTTCGTTTAAAAATGTCGTAGCTGTGTTTTAAATTCCGTATTTTCTGTACCGTCACCGTGTGTAAACGCCGACCGTCCGCGCTCCTCCAGCTCGCTACAGGTGTATCGGCCAGCGGGTGGCGGCCAGGACAGGCTGGGTGAGCAGCACCATGAGGGACCCGCCGCGGAGCTCCAATCCCCGCGACAACCGATACCAGCCGGGCAGGCATCCTGAGGAAGACCAACACCCTCCGTCCGACAGGTCCGTATATCGGTTAGACAAATTAACAAATTAATCTACTGCGTGTAGGAGTCTGAGTGGGTAGAACCGGATTGCATGTAATCAGATTACAAAATAGTAACCGAAGCACACTACAACTACATTTTAAATCTAGTTTAGTTACATTTACCTGAAATATATTACATCGTTATAAAAATCAAATTGATCCATCGTAGTAAGCCTTAAATGTGTGCAGACCAAATTACATAGAGAACCATTTTGCACCAAAACGCAGAATCGTAAGAAATGAAAAATCATGTGCAGCAGTGGAGGCATAAAGTTGTTGACTATTCCAGTTCTATTTAAAACTAATCCAAAAGTTAGGGTTACTTTGTTTGAAATAAGGTAATTGGGTTACATTTGTAATTACACTTTTTTAACGACTAACTTGTATATGTAAGGAATAATGATGATCATTCTGATGAAGATAATTATAATAACTTGGCAGAGCATCTTGGACGGTTGTCATGCAATCATCCTCTGTGTGACATATTGTCTGATGGGAAAATTTGTCGCAGTCGAAGGATGCTTTTAGTGTGGTTCCACCAAATTGACGCCCATTCGAGCGGTGCATCAATTATATCTATAGTTGATGCATGTTCACTGTGACTGGTATTGACACTGCTCTCCCGAGCGTTTTTGCGCTCAACTTTTCGTTCGTTGTTCATTTGACAAGCTGCTTTGACACCGACGCTCGCGTCAATTAACGTTGGTTTAACACTGCCACATATCTTCCCATTCGCTTATATGGCATTTTCGGGATTTCTGAGATGAGATGTATAGAGAACACATCACCAACAAAGAATAAAACAAGCCATTGAACCATATGAAGATCTTCAGTCAAAAAACGAAAACTCAAATGTTACGGACATGTCACGAGATCCCAAGGACTCTTAAAAACAATTCTTCAAGGCACAGTTCCAGTTGGAAAGAAAAGAGGAAGACGGCGAAAGGCAGGTCTATGTTTAACGTTCTCGTTCTCGGAACCGTTCCGCCACCAAAATATCGGTCCTGAACCGGTTCGGAACGCAAAGATTTTGTTCCTTCTTATTCTAAGTTTCTTATATTATGCAATGTTAAGTTTATATATCATTTATACAAAAATATTTGGTGGACTTTCAAACTTCAATGGAACTGTATTAACGTGAAACCGGGTTTAAAACACCATTACATTCACTTCCTCGTCTGTCCACAAGATGGAGCCCCAGATGTATGGGGTTTGATGCATCCAACTTAAAAGTTGGATGGATACATAACCGGAAATAGTCTCCCAGACATAAGAAATGTTAAAATATATAGAGAACAGAAAAAAAAAATGTTTTTAACCGGTTTTGTGGATT